>JAXCGZ010020948.1:67500-112649 GCA_037179515.1 Halocaridina rubra | reverse complement strand
TAATAATAATAATAATAATAATAATAATAATAATAATAATAATAATAATAATAATAATAATAATAATAATAATAATAATAATAATAATAAGAGCAATAAATATTACTACTAGTACTACTACTACCACTGCTACTAGTAGTAGATACTGTCACTACTACTACTATGCTACTTCTACTATTACTACTATGCTACTTATACTACTACTACTATACTACTTCCACCACTACTGCCATTAATAATAATAATAGTCGTAGTTTCCTTTGTAATTCTTATCGAACCACTTACTAGTTAGGGTAGAATTATTTGTCTCCATCGATCTATACATATAGATCGATAAGTAGATAGATGGAAAAATATTTTTTTTTTACGAATTGCTGATTTTTACGGTGTTTTTTTTTTCTACACCAACCCTCCCCATTTATCCGGGCTTGGGACCGGCTCTGCTTTCGCAGAGGCTGGGTTAAAATCATAATTTATGACACATCCTCTTATAAATTATTAAGCTCCATTTCTTTTAAAATAAGCATCCTATTATTCCAACATACCAAGACTGAATATAAAGTTTATTTTTTTTCTAGAAATTAAAGTTTTTTCCTTTTTTTCTAGAAATTAATAAAGTTTACTTTTTTTCCTTTTTTTCTAGAAATTAATAAAGTTCATTATTTCCTTTTTTTCTAGAAATTAGTAAAGTTAATTTTTTCCTTTTTTTCTAGAAATTAATAAAGTTTATTATTTCCTTTTTTTATAGAAATAATTAAGTTTATTTTTCCTTTTTTTTTTTAGAAATTAACTATCCTTTATTTCAATAAATACCAACAAGAAGCTCCTTTTGTTTAGAAAATAAAACTTCGGCATTTCGGTAATTTCCAATGTTCCAAAGGTGTTTCCCCATCTTCTCCAGGTTCCTATCATTCAAGAGCCAGTAGAGACTTACGGGCTACTTAAAGCCGCGCCAGAGGTCTCCAGCTCCCAGACACACTCGTTGGTAAGTAGACTTACGGGCTAATTAAAGCCACGCCAAAGGTCTACCACCAACACATTCACACATAGAAACCTGAAAGATGTTGAACAAACCTTTGGGTATTGGAAATTACTGAACTGCAGGAATATAATGCCTCTTGAATGGCTGGTTCTAGCTTTGTTTGGGCCGCTGTCATCCATTTCCATGAAATGTGACCAGTGCCTTTGTTGTCAAATCATATGCTGCCAGCACCCAACGTCGCTCTCCAGTGAAGGTACAGATGCACCTTCTGTCACCATATGGAGGAATCCTTGTGGTGACTCTGAAACGACGTTTTATGTATTTCAAGAGGTGCTGGTTATTTCTGGTTAGGACTTGCCTTTCCTCTGGTGTTAGATAGAACTGGTATGAACTATCCTCTAACTCCAGCAGGCCATTTGGCAAGTCACTGATGCCTGGCTGACACTTCTCCTTTTCCTCCATTTTAGTGTCAGTTGTGTCATCAGTCTGAGGCTTTTCTTCATCTCTGTCATTAGTATTGACCCACATTTCCTCCCCATATTCAACCTCTTCTGCCCAGATTAAAGGCTTTTTCCTTGAGGCTACTGAATCTGTTTTCTGTTCCTTTTCGTCATCTCTGTCATTAGTATTGACCCACATTTCCTCCACATATTCAGCCTCTTCTGCTCAGGTTAAAGGCTCTTTCCTTGAGACTGCTGAATGTGCATTCTGTTCCTTTTCGTCATTAGTATTGACCCACATTTCCTCCCCATATTCAGCCTCTTCTGCCCAGGTTAAAGGCTCTTTCCTTTAGACTGCTGAATCTGTTTTCTGCTCCTTTTCGTCCTCTGCCCAGGTTAAGGGCTCTTTCCTTGATACTACTGAATCTTCATTATGTTCCGTTACGTCATCTCTGTCAGTAGTATTGTCGCACATTTCCTCCCCATATTCAGCCTCTTCTGCCCAGGTTAACGCTCTTTCCTTGAGAGTACTGAATCTATTTTCTGTTCCTTTTTGTCATCTCTGTCAGTAGTATTGTCGTACATTTCGTCCCCATATTCAACCTCTTCTGCCCAGGTTAAAGGCACTTTCCTTGAGTCTACTGAATCTTCATTCTGCTCCCTTTCCTCTCCATTAGATTCAGCTAACTCAGCCTTCGGCTCTGAGGCTATTTCGTTCTCATGTAAATTGTCACTGTCGGTCTTGTCTTTAGTCATATCTGATGGGAGAGGTACTTCCTCGTCAGATTTAGTACTCTCCTTTGGTTTCTGCCCTTTGTCTGTGCTGTGCAAACTGAAGACAGAATCCACAAGCACATATAGCAGAGTAAGTAAGGATGCAGACATCAGTCTCCAGTGGCTATAACCGAAGTTATCCTCTGGAATACTGATATTGCATCCCCGGAAGGTCTTTTTATAGCCCAGACTCTGCATCCGGAAGTCTTCCAGCTGAGCCTGGGCTTTCTCCAAGGAGTCCTTCTCCTCGAAGAATCTCGTCACTATCGGTATGCGTACATTGTATTTCAAATATTGATATTCCATTATCATGGGAAGGGTTGGCATATAGCGACCAACTAAAGGAAGAATGTGTAGTAAGTTTGCCATCTTGGCATCTCGGTGATACTCTTGGTATGCATTTTGAACAACTCTGGTAATTTCCTGTCTTCGAGCAAACATGGCTTCATTTTCCAAGTACATAACTGCAAGGAATGGAACCATGACGAAGAAGGCATAGAAACATACTTTTGATTGCGGGAGCTTCATGTTGACACAATGAGAGCTGGCAAGCTAATGATGCAATTTCCTGTTGTTGTTGTTGTTTGAGATTAAAGCCAACCTTGTGTTGGCATGGGCCCTTGTCCAAAGAACGGCCCATAGGTTAGAGGTTACAACTCTTGGGTTGTTTTATCACCTTGGTGGTTCGAAAGTTTCCAAGATGGTGAGATGGTTGTCTAGGTTGTCAAGTAGTTTCTTTACAATTTTGGCTGCATGAACTGTCGCATTGGGGTGTTGTGGTTCCATGTTTGATCCGTTCCTTAGGTTGTTTGTCTTTGGACATTCTAATAGATAATGCAGCAGGGCCTTATCCATTGTCTTGCCACAGTGTGCGCACTCTTTTCTGGGGTTCTCAATAATTTCCCAGCAGCATTTGTAGCCTAGCCTGAGCCTAGCTATCGTGACAGCCAGACTCCTTGAGGTGTACTTGGATACCGGTGAGGGCTCAAGTTTTGTTGCTTCCTTGTACCATGTGGCAGAGTAGGAGCATTTGTTAACCCAGTAGTTGTGGTTTTCCTGCTTTGTTCTCTGTAGTGCCTGCTTGTCTTTTTATTTGCATTGCTGTAGACTGGGTTGTATAGAGTGCTGTATGCTGTGGTACAAGACTGCATCCTTGGCAAGTTGATCTGCCTTGTCATTTCCAGGGATGTTGATATGGCTGGGTATCCAGTTGATGGTTACCGGTCTTCCTTGTTCTTGATGTTGCACTAGCAGTGTTTGGACCGAGCTGATTAAGTTGATGTTTTCTTTGAACTTCTGCTGCTGTAGTGCTTTGACAGAGGAGAGTGAGTCAGTGTGTATGGTAACAGGGCCTTGTCCTTTTTCAATTTAGTTGTGTAGAGCCATTTTGATGGCGAATAACTCAGTTTGCAGAGTGGAGCAGGAGTCTGAAAGTCTCCAGGAAGCTGTAAATTGTTCCGAGTAGACTGCTGCTCCAGTTACAGGGATACTTGTGTTGACAGTTCCAACTGTGTAGTAGGAGATGCCTTCTGCTTGGTTGGTTTCAGTGATAACAGCTAGAGCTGCTTCGTGCAGTTGTATCTTTGAACAGGCTTTCTTACTGTCTGGAAGACTAGTGGTGTTGAATTTTGCAGGGTGTGCTCTCCATGGGACTAGCAGCTTGTAGTTGGTGCAGGGCTTGTCTAAGTTTATTCTTGCCAATTCAGATGCCATGTTGCATTTGTGAAAACTTTTCAGAAGCTGGCCGACATAGCTGTTTGGGATGGGGAGGTCAGGATGTTTGTTGAGGGCCTCTTTCAGCCTTTTCTGCATGTGGAGTTTTCTTTCAGATAGCAGAGCCCTTGTTATGGAGTTGATGTTGGAAACGTTTATCCAGCTATATAGATGAGGTAGATTTGTTTCCATTTGTAGGTTGCATATCCTGGTCCACATAGGAGCCCCCAGCATGTAACCATGGCGTTGTTCTGGATCACTTCAATAGTGGAGATTTGTCGTGCACTGAGGTTGGCTAGGGTTTGGGCACTGTAGGTAATCAGGGATCTAATAGTGGCTGTGTGAAATTTCTTCAGGACCTGAATACCTGCTCCTTCTTGGAGAGATGTCATATATCTCATAGGGGTTAGTTTGCTGTGTGCTCTTTCTCTGAGATATGTGATTTGAGGTTTGAAGGTGCGCAGTTTCCAGCCGACACCGCCTTTTATACCAGAGCGCGTGTGCAATGTTGCCAATTCAAAGCCAGAGTCGCTAAATTTCCAGGAAAGCTTGCTATGAATCTTACCAAAGACGCCAAACTTCCAGGGAAACTTGCTACAAGACTTACAAAAGTCGCTAAACTTCCAGGGAAACTCGCTATGAAACTGGCATGAAAGTAGCTAAATCAAAAGATCTAGCCCCCAAAATAGCTTAAAATTGGCAACCCTGCTACGAGTGGGTTTTCCCCATATTCGAAAATTATTTTTAGCGTCACTTGGGAAAACTTCATAAAATTTACTACACAAACAGACAAAAATAATTAAAAGAAAGACAAAATACAGACAAATACAGGCTGTATTTGTCCAATTTGAGAATCTTTAGATTCCAGAATTTGTCGGAGCTGAGGACGCTCTTTTTTTCCAGAATTTCTGTTGAAATTGGTGTCATTTTTTTTCCCGCCATTTCTCCGTAACTGCACTTTTTTTTTCGTTCCACATTTCTTCATTTCATCTTAGTTATTTTCTTTTCTTTCTTGCAATTACTGTTGTTTTCTTCGTCCCTTGTAAATACAATTTTATTTGTATTCTAAAATATACATACCGAACAAGAAAATGGAACCAATCTGGAGACGGGGAGTTACGAGCACAGGGCTCTTTCCCGTAGGCACAGTTAGGTAAATGCATATATTTTCCGATTCTAGAGCAGATTGTGTGGAAATAATGATGATAATAATTCCGAGCTTCTGACATTTTTGAATATTTATCTGTTCTATTTTCTTGCTTTTTGTCTTTTATTTACTACAGAATTGCTTGTTACTGTGTATTTAATAAATATAAATTCTTTAATTTCATTTAAGTAAGATAAATCTTACGTCATTTACAAATACAAATAATTTTAGATTAAATTTAAAGTAAAAAAAAAAAATGCGACCTCTTGGTGACCCATCTCTCCAGTATTCGAAGTTTATTTCTTAATTCCATATTTTTTTTAATGTTTCGGTAAATAAAATATTTCTTGGCGTCTTTTTAAGTAAAAATTAATTTGCCCATTATATAAATGGAAGTTATTCAACTCAACCCACTTTGGATAATAATTTTTTCTCTTTTTTTTTTTTGCTTTTTCGGTAAACATTTTGTTAGTTTTTTTTTCTGGTCGGCCTTTTCCGGTTTTAGGTGTTGCTTTAATTTTAAGTGATATTGTGTGTTTATGGTTTTAGCATTGGAGGCCGGTTTTATGTGGTAAATTTGTACTTTCACTCACCACCAGATAAGAAAACATCTCTTGAAATTAGTTAGTTTAGGTTTCGTCGCAAGATATATGTGCTATGACTTGCATATAGTAATAATGAGTTGTTTGTATACTGTATTTAAATAAGCCACGTATAGGAATGAACCCTTTTCAACCCAG
This sequence comes from Halocaridina rubra, assembly GCA_037179515.1. NCBI lineage: Eukaryota > Metazoa > Arthropoda > Malacostraca > Decapoda > Atyidae > Halocaridina > Halocaridina rubra. The sequence goes on along the minus strand of JAXCGZ010020948.1, from coordinate 106,853 downwards.
CCTACTTTATATTGATATAATACTAACCCCCCCCCCTTTTTTTCCTAACCTTTTTGCTTTTTGGAATTGTATTAACTTTTGGCAAAGTTTTGCTTTTGCAAAATTAAAATTTGAGGGGGAAGTTTGCTTGATAACTGTTTACTTTTACCCCCCCCCCAAGTTAGGGAAAAGTCTCATGAAATTTACTAAGCAGTATTAGGTAAGGTTTAGTTTGGGCCAAAGTATTTGTGGTATTTATATTAATGTTCTTATTTTTATAGATTAATTTACCGATTACAAGAATCAAACAGGTTTGGGAACCACAGTAACAGAGTGGTTAGCGTGCTCAACTTGGGAAGTGGCAGTCTTGCTTTCAAGCCCAATGGGGGTGTTAGGAAGGGCATCCAACCTTGATTCCCCATCTGCAGCCTGTCTGTATTCACCCCTCATAATGGGGATTGATAGTGACACAGAGAATTAGATTTATTACAGTACTGAAGGAAATTTTTTTTTATCAGTGAGTCACTCCTTTATTGGAAAAAGTCAAATTCTTTAAGAAATATGGAAGGTTCACAATTTATGTCCCTCAGTACCCGGCATAGAGAGGTGCTAAGAATCTGCGGGGATCTTTTTGACTGCACTGCTTCATGAGGGTAGACATGCTTGGTGGTACTAAAGGTTCTTCCCATAATCTTTCACCTCCTGATGCATATACTTCTTTCACTCTTCACTTTTCTAACATCCGCGGTCTGAACTCCATTCTTTCGTCTGTGAAACAGTACTGGGGTACAGCCCTTCTTCACCTCCTCCTTCTTTCTGAAACCCAGCTATCTTGCCGCACATCCCCTGACCCATTTCAAATCTCTCACTAAAACCTGTACTCTCGTTTCCGTTCCAAATGTGGGGTCTGTGCCTTCCGTAACACTAACACTCATATTGCAAGGCTACTTGACCTTAAATTGCCTGACTTTGATCTTATCTGGCTGAAGATCTATCTCTCCACTACCACAAAATTTCCTTGCTTCTGTTACTGCTCTTCTAACTCCACTGACTCTGTGTCTGTCTTTGAATATCTGTCCTCTTGCCATGAGTCCTTGTTATCTTCTCACCTACATACTGAAGTTTTCTATATTGCAGACTTCAATATACACCAGAGTTGGTGGCTTCATTTTTCTCACACTGAGGTGGGAGAAAGGCAGGACCTTACTTTCTCTATTAGTCACGATTTGGAGCAAATTATCAAATATCCAACTCGTGTTCTTGATCGTCTCGACCATGCAGCTAACACTCTTGACTTATTCTTTACTTCTAATCCTTCAAACTATTCATATTCTGTACTTTCCCCTCATAGTAGCTCCCACCACTCTTTGAGCTCAATCTCTTTTGTTTTCACTCCCCCTCCATCAAGTCCTCCTACTCAGCGCTGCTTTTGGCACTTCAAGTGCTCCCAACGTTATAATTTGCCTATCTTTCTCTTTGACTTTCTATGGAGTGACTACTGCTTTTGGACCTTTAACCTGGTCAGATAGTTCTAAAGGTTGCCAGTATCATAGCCTTGGGAATGGAGGCGCTCATCTCTTCCTCTGTGAGAACTTTTTCTCCCCTAATCCTTGGTTTGACCGTGCCTGCTCCATGGTTATATTGGCAAGGGATATGGCATACCTGTCGTACCAGATCTCTTATAACTTCGGCAATAGAGGTATTCATTCCCTCCTCTATGAAAATTCTTCTCCCCTTAATCCTTGGTTTGACCATGCCTTCTCTATGGTTCTTCAGGTTAGAGATCGAGTATATTGGTCATACCAAGTCACTCCTTTTGATTTAACTTGCTCTGCTTTTATTATAGCTAGGAATCACTGCACTTGTTAGATTTGAAGGCCTAAAACTTACTTTTTAAGATGGAAAGTTGATGACCTTAACTCATCTCCCACTGATAAATGTTTCTGGTCCTTAGCCAAAAACCATTACAAAAACTTCTGTAACTCAAGCTCTCCCGCTCTTATTCGTCCTGATGGCTCTATAGCTTGCTCTCCCACTGACAAAGCCACTCTCTTTGGCTTTAATTTTTTCTTCCAAGTCTTCCGTATGCAATTCCAGCTCACCTGTTCCTGATACTTACCCTCTCTAACCCTATACTCCCTCTTATTGTTTCTTCATGCAAAGTCCATAAGGTTCTTCGCTCTCTTAAGAATAATAAGGCATCTGGACTTGATGGTATCCCTACAAGGTTCCTTAAGGAATTTGTAGATACTTAGCACGAGGGTTTGCCCCTCTCTATTCATCTCTTACTTCCTTAAATTTCGTGCTTATCCCCCCCAATCCTTCCCATCCTTTATCCCCCCCTCTCCCCAGTGATGACACCCTGAATAGGGCTAAGAGAGTTCACTCGATGCTGTCACTATTCTTCCCCCACCTATCCTATCCTATCCTAAGAAGAAGAATTTGCAGATGAACTGGATCCCATGCTTTGCCGTCTTTTGCATGCTCTGGTTCAGCCTGTTCCTAAGAAGGTGACCACTCTACTCCTTCTAACTACCGACCTATTGTCCTGACTTCTGCTGTCACTACATTACTCAAAACTTAGCTCAATTCTCACTTCTTGAAACATCTTGAATCTAACACGTTCATTTCCGATCACCAGTACGGCTTCTGGAAGGCAAGATCCACTGGTGACCTCCTGTCCTCACTCACCCATGTATGGTCATCTTCTCTGGAGATCTATGGGGAATCCTTTGTCGTCGCCATTGATATCTCTAAGGCTTTTGACAGTGTGGCACAAGCCTCTGTTGTCCAAGCTTCCTGATTATGGCCTTATCCCTTCTCTCTGTTCTCTGATTTCCATTTTTTTTTTCTGACTTGTATATCTGTGGTTGTTAATGGTGCAACATCTAGCTCATTCCCAGTTACCAGTGGTGTTCCTCATGTCTTTGTTCTTTCACCTACTCTGATTCTTGTCTTCATTAATTATCTTCTCCAGTCAAGATCCTCTTCTTTTCCCCACGCCTTTGCTAGTGATTCCAACCTTCATTTTTCCTCTGTCTTCTCTTAACAATCTCATTCTGGTACTTGAAATCAGCCTCGTATCACTCTTTTTCAACTTTCAAATCCAATTTGTAGAGAGTATCTGAGTGGGACACCCAAGATTTATTTAAATCTAATGCTTCCAAGATTCCAGATTCTTGCTGTCTCTTTATTCTTCTCCCCCTGATAACTCAATTGTCTTCAAAACTATCGAAATTTACCTTTTAATTCTATTAACGTATTAGGAATCCAGAAAACCTCTAATTTGTCTTGGAGGAGTCACACAATTCAAATGTCTAAATCTGCATCTAAATATTAGGGGGACCTGTTTCGTTTTCGTCATTTCTTTTCCTCTTCAGTTACTTAAAATATATAAAGGGCTTATTTATCCTTGCTTAGGATACTGCTTGCACACCTTGGTTGCTTCTTATACTTATCTCCCTGACAGGGTTGAGTCTAAGGCAATCAAACTCATCCGTGACCCTACTTGTACTTTTAATCTTGATTCTCTTTCTCTTTGCCGCAAGGTGTCATCCCTTTCTCTTTTCTGTCATTTCTACTTCCATCGTTGGTCTGATGAGTTTGTGAGTTGCATCCCTTCCTCGCTGACGAGGCTGTGTAGCACTTGCCAAGTGGCCTCGTCTCATAGGTACTGCGTTGAGATTTGTAACTTGCGAATTGGATGGTGCAGTGACTGCTTTTTCCCATCCTCCTCCAGACTCTGAAACTCTTTTCCTCCTACTGTCATTCCTAATTCTTATAACCTATCTTCCTTCAAAAAGCGGATCTATCGTCATCTCAGGGCCTAATCCTGCCATATCTCTAGGTCTTCATAATTTTCACTATTCTTTCAGCCTTTCCTTTTCCTATATTTAAAATGTTCCTATTTCTGCCTTGTCCAAAAGTTTCTACATTTTCTTTGCCTCCATGTTTTTTGGTGCCTGGGCCTGATGAGGACAGTTTTCTTTCCTGTGTCGATGTCACACTCATAAAATATATATATGGTGTTCTGGTTTTACGTCACGGACTCCCTTTTCAACCAAGGGCTAGGACGGTTGCCTTCTTGCGAAGGACTTGTTTTGGCAGATGTAAACGTTACCCTGAGTGCATGCCCTTGCTAACCTCAGACCGTGACGGGGCGTGAACCCTCGACCTGACGCCTCAGAGTCGATGACGCTACTGCTTGAGCCACGGTGACTACACTCATAAAATAAATATATATAAATAAACAAATAAAATAAAGACTAAAGGTTAACAGAAAATAATGTATGTAGCATATTTGCCTTTTATTAGTAACGAGGAATTATAGTACAATATTTGGTACACATTGTATGACAATTAACATATTGATAAATGCAAAATTTCCTTTATGAAACACGACGATAATAGGAACATAACCAAGAATCGGAAATTAGCATCGGCTAATTAGAAGTGTAAAAGAGCTGTCTAATAACTAATCTCGCGTGTGCCAATGCTGTAGGTAGGGTAACGTACGTTATTATTATTATTATTATTATTATTATTATTATTATTATTATTATTATTATTATTATTATTATTATTATTATTATTATTATTATTATTATTATTATTATTGTTATTATTATTATTATTATTATTATTATTATTATTATTATTATTATTATTATTATTTATAGTAGTAGTAGTAGTAGTGGTAGTAGTTGCCCATTTTCATAAACAACATTTGTATCACCTTCTCTCTGTCATGAATTAATTCATCTAGGATCACATAGAGCTTTTGTAATTAAGGCTGAAAATAATATACCCTCTTCATAGCTAAGAAAGCGAGATTTTAAAGTTACTTGGTATTAAAGTTGGTCTAGAAGTTACCTTTAAGTTATATAGTTTAAACTATTCTTTTACTTTCAACAGTCCCTTCGGTTTCATGAGTAGCCATATTTGATTAAGAAAGTTTACCGTTCGTTCTCTGTTACATTTATACATTATTAGATATTTGTACAGTCAATTCTTATTGTGTCTCAATACAGCCATGCAAGTTACATATGACACATGAGCTTCATTGTCTCATTGGGGAAAATAAGGCATAGAGAAGAGTAGGAAAAAGAAAGAAAATGGTGCGAGATGAACATGCTTTAGTTACATTCCAAACCATATTCCTTATTTAGCCATTATTATCATCACCAGGAAAGATATTTGCAAGCGAGAAACAATTTTATTCCTTTCTACAACCCATATCTCTGACACATTTTGCTTTGACAGGTCAAACCTCAGACACAGATTAGCATACCGGTAATTAGGCCTTATAAGTTTATCAAGCTAAAACCTATATTTAAGCACTTTGTCAAGCAGAAGAGGGATATAAAGTGTAGCTTACAAAGAAAATAACTGAAATAAGTATACTTCAAAATGGAAGTTTGAAAAATTAAGTAGGCCAAGGTTCAGGTCATATTTGTTGTCTGTCTCTTGCCTTCTCCAGTATCCACTCGTGGTTTTTGGAAGAACCACACTTAATAACATGGCTCGCAATTATGTTCTCGAGGTAACTGACATGAATATTTATTTGTCTTTTTACATGTTTGTCGCTTTATGTGTCACTATTAATTCCATTTCGAATGGGAGTGATATTAATTGTAAATATATTTGTTAACATTATGTAATGGGAGTGGTATTAGTTGTTAATATATTTGTTAACATTATGTAATGGTTCCTTCATGGATTATGAATAACAACTTTAAGCTTGCCTTGTAAAAATGTAATGAATGGTTTTATAAGTCATAAAACTTATGCATTAAAGGAAATACACTGGTATACATTTTGGATTAGCACAATTATTTAAATAACAAATTAGGAAGATTATCAAAGACAGTCTCAAAAAATGTCCAAATTTTAGATTTAATCTTAACACATTACAGGGTATGAATAATGCGTAGAAACCATAACAAACACCACGACAGTACATAAAAACCTTGAACACATTATACCTGAAACACAGAGAATACAGAAATAACAAGCACCACAACAGTACATAAATATCATGTGCCAAGTTTTCAATCTTAAAGAAGAAAAAAAGCGAGAGGATGTTTTTCGTGCAAATAAACATGTTTTTTTTTCTTTTTCTTTCTTTAAGAAATATACTCAAAGAATAGTCGTACTCCGAGCGAGGAATGAAGTAGTGTTTCTTAGCTTTTAACCCAGAATATACTGAACTTGCCAGTGCAAATCCCAGTATAAAGACCATGGAAATCTTCTATTAGTTTTAGTTAGCATGGTTTTAAACATTTTCCAGATATTGCTTATTAAGCCCAGATAAAACAGCAAATATATGTATATACATAAAGCTAACAGAGCGCCTAACATAACTTTGTAAAGCTAAATAGTATTAAAGCACCTGAAGACCAAAAAGGCACATATAAAATAACCAAAAAATGAACTATATATATATATATATATATATATATATATATATATATATATATATATATATATATATATATATATATATATATATATATATATATATATATATATATATATATATCCAAGCTCATTCTAAGGATATTTTTTTATAAAATGCTCAATAATAAGAATATTAATAATAATAATAATAATAATAATAATAATAATAATAATAATAATAAGAATAATAATAATAATAATAATAATAATAATAATAATAATAATAATAATAATAAACTGATTTACGGTAATATAAGATTACCGCATCACATTATATAATCGCAGGAAATGTTCAAAGTCTCATCATTATTATATATATCTACCTTGGCTGTTTCCCCCATTAATTGGGGGTAATGTACAGGAAAAAAAATAATATTAGAAATGGGATGATGGGGGGGGGGGAAGTGGACCTACTGCCTTTAATATTGTCATGAAAAATCACATTTTAGTATGTTGTGTGAATGAGAACAGAAAACTAAGCCTAAAATCTCTCACTCTTTTCAATTATTTACCTATTACGTAAATTGAGTGAATGCCTTCCAAAGGTAACGATGAAAAAAGTACAAATATAATAATATGTTTTTAAGCCATAATAAATGCTACGATTTATGCATATAGCTAGACACACAATGGATTTCATAAACGCATTTGACGCGGTTCTGTGTATGGCTAGGATCCCACGTGGGATCCTAGCCATACACAGAACAACGTCAGATACGTTTATGAAATTCATTTGTGTGTGTCTAGCTAACTGACAATATGGTATCCTAGGTTTACACTGTTTAACAAATCGGTCCAAAGAGAAGCAAAACGACTAAGAGTAAAATAAGACTATTACATGTATTGCAAATTACTCTTAACATATATTAATATTTTTTACATATCTGTGATGATTAAATTAATTTAAGCTTACACAGTACTAAATATAAAGTCTCATTATATATGATGATGGGGATTCTCGCAATTAATATGAAATGTAATATGTAATTTAAAACCCATTAGCGTAATGTATAGAAAGGAAAATCATAATTATTGAACTTACATTACAAGAATTATTTATTCATAGCGATAGGAAATTTGTGTGCCAAGTCAGATAAACAGAATGTTATCCTAGACAAAAACCAACTTCCATCCTGACAAGCGTCCAAAATTTCAACCATTTTGGTCTTCTCCACTCCAGTAAAATAATAATAATAATAATAATAATAATAATAATAATAATAATAATAATAATAATAATAATAATAATAATAATAATAATAATAATAATAATAATAATAATAATAATAATAATAATACTAATAATAATAATAATAATAATAATAATAAATCATCTAAAACTGAAGAGTTCCTTATTCCAAGACAAATACTTTTTAGGCTGACTTTACAGAAGTCTAGTTAGAATACAACGCTGTATTTATATTGTTAGTATTTAATGATATAGATTAGTTTATACAGTTTGTATTTTACAATCATAACATTTATCATTATACACAGTTTTAAATAGGTTTTTAGTTATGAAGTTTATTTGTGCCAACGGCGTACTTAAATACACATTAAGCGACATACAGAAATTTAAGTAATGAATTCGTAATCTTGCATTAAGAAAAAAAACTAACTTTTTGTGTGTAATTTCTGGAATAACTTGGAATTCGTTACTACGAAGGCATATATGTGCACTTTATCTACATGTGCATGTTACACGAAGAATCAATTACTAAATATCGCATAGCTAAGACCCCAGCATCAAAATGAAAAAAAAAAAAATCTTTAAGTAACAACCAGAAGCTGGCAGTTCTGAAGTTCAAAACACTATGTACATTAGTAATGAAAGTACTTAATAATGGCACCTGCATTACCTCGCGTGGCACTAAAAATCACGTGTTTGTAGTTTATATCAATTTATATTACAAAGACAATCTCTGCATAGGCAATACCTTCATGATATCGCCAGCGTATATAGTAATGACATTATAATTTATTAACTGATGACTAAAGGAATGGGTATCCATTTGTTATTATAATTATTCAGTACTTACATTATTTGATATCGTGACCATATGTTTCAGCTTTATATATATATATATATATATATATATATATATATATATATATATATATATATATATATATATATATATATATATATATATATTATTTTTTTATTTTATTTTTTTATTTTAATATTTTACTCGTAGACTTATTTTTGCCCATTGAAGATTGGGTCTGAAAGATCTAAAAGAGACTAGCCATTAGAGTGATGAAGATAAGTCAACACACTATTCTCACAGTGGAGAGACTGTCTTTGTGTTATAAATTGTGATTATAAATGTTATTTTTAAGTCACTGGCAGATAACCATATTACCACCGAGGGAAGGAAAAACTTCACCCCTTGTTTTGGTTTTTAACCTCCCAGTTGTGCAGAGAACTATTTTGGTATTCGAGTGCTTTTTGAGTCATAATTATCAGTTTTTCTCAGCTGCCTAATTTGCAGTCAATTTTCAATTTCCAGACATTTCTACAGGGGAAAATTCGCTATTATTCCTGACCTAGGTAAGGTAATAGAATCCTGTTTGATGCGTGACTTCCTTTCAAAGTGAAATATTCCTATTGGTGAATATTTAGAATCTTTTGTAAAACGTGTATAATGTACTTGGTATTATGTGTGGTGCCAACTGATTATTGGGTAAGAAACATTTCGATACACTATATGGAAATCTGTGTTCTAGTAAGTCAAAGCTGCCCAGAGGAAGTTTCATTTTCTGTAAAGATTTGCCCTTAACCTTACACAGGAAAGTGCAAGATTTTGGTCCATGCTATGCATCTCTGGTATATCGTTCGCCATGATCCCATACTTTAAGTGTACGGTACTGAACCTTTGCTGTAACAGAAAGTTTGAATGCATAAAACTCAATGGTATTTTGCTGAATATTCCCTCTAGTAACCATTCCAAGAAAAATTGGCCTTCTTTAGTCGCAGTGTAAAAAAAGTACTTTTCCACATTTATGGAAAAGTTTTCTGCTTATTTAGCATTACAAATATTCTCATGCATGCAAAAGTATCTAATTGTCAGTACTATTAAATGAGAGAAGAGAGAGCATCAAACTCCAGGGAAAAATTACCTCAGCTTTTCCTATTATGGATAACTAGATGATACTGAATCTTGTAATAGATGAGCATATATTTATCGTAAAATACTGAGAATTGCGTTGATGAAGTTTATAGTACATTGTGTAAATGGATTTGCCAAATAAAAAAAAATTGGTATCCGAAAAATCCAACTCAAAAGCGTTGCTACATTCGTACTAACTTCCCTATCAGAGATTCTGTCTGGGAGAAACTGACTGCTAGAAATATTTTCCCTCAGCAGTGACTGGTATATAGAATGGCGTATGAAAATCAGGAGGGCCTATATTCATGCCAGTAGATATTGACATTATAAAAGCAGTCATATTACAGCTGTTGTTTTTGCTACTTTCTAAACCTGCATCTAGGAGGTTCTAGTAATGTGTACATAACACATAACCATGGAAGCCTCGTTGGTATATTTTTGGAAAGGTCTACACGCATTGAAGTGGTCCAGTGAAACTATCTAGCACAAGTCATCTACTGTAAGACAGCGGCATATTCTACTTTAAGAGATAAGAGGGAGGACGGACCTTAAGAACAAGACTACTGGGAGAGAATATTTACTATTTAGATAAAGAATGTAAGATAGACTTTCAAGAACATATTATGTAACAATTTATGAAAATAGCCTTAGCCTTCTCATTTACCAAATTCCCCTTTTCTGTCACAAGGATACACCTTTACATTCTCGTGAACTGTTCAGTGCTCCCAGATGTTCAAATGGTAAAATTTTTATGAGGATGGGTTCCATCCACCCTTAATAAGATATATTATCAGGTAGAAGATGAGTAGACCCCAGCAATACTAGCTAACTTATGAACCCAACTACCACAAACTTTTAAGTATCATTAATGTTTAGAAACGTTTTAAAAACTACAAGTCTCGTATTGCGCTTCAAAAAGAATTTAAAAACAAAAGCACAATAGAGAAATATTAGTTTAATGATACCACTATTAATTCTAACCTTCCATGTTTTGTACTCGTAGATGTATTGCATAAATTCAGCATAGCATCACTTACTATAAAAATATCATTCTCATTCCCTCTAAATGCCATCTGTATTTACCAGCAAAGTGAACATCAAATTTTCAGTAAACGGTCTGGATTTTATGTAACTCATTTCTAACTATATCCGTCGGTTGTTTATCATATGGTTGGTGATCCTAATATGAAATATTATCGAGCTGGGTACTTTATTACTTAATTATAATTATTATAGTCATTTAGATGTCCCCATGCACCATATCTAGAGCATATACCATCAGTTTACCAGTTTCTCAGAGGCAGTAACTTTATATAAGCATAGAATTATACACTCAATTCGTATAAATGCAATACTACAACATCTTCTGTAACAACGACATAAATAAGCTCAAAGGTTCCTTTCATTAATTAAAATCAGCAATTGGTCCAGAGGAACTTGGCTTATATATGCTCTTATTCAAGTCGGATTCTGGAGTAATTCAATCGTCTCTTTCGTATCCAGGAAAAGTCCTTCATTTATTATTACTTAACACGTAAAACAAGTGCAAATCTTGGGTCAAAGTGAATAGTCTCACTTACTGATAAAAATAAAGCTGTGTACAGCAATGAAGCTGAGATTCTGACCAAAAAATATATGAAAGGATATTTCTTAATTTTTTAGTACATCATTGACATGAAAACACGGTGAGTTAAAAGTTAAAATTTCTGAAAGCAAATTGTACTAACATAGCATCATGTTCTGTATGTTTTTCCTACTTGGAATACAACAACACATCAGTGTGCAAAATTCGGCTTTTGCTGATATAGTTCGTCTTCCCGGGCTAGAGTACAAGAACCCCGCTCACTCTGCAGTTAAAATGTGATCCAATCTCAGAAGAGAGCCTATCGTAAAGCCCTTGCAATAGATTCTCATTTGTATTTTTCATAACCGAGTGGGTATTTTCATCACCTATTCTCAGTAAATCTTTTCTTCACATCTGGTGGATAAGACACGTAAATAAAACTGTCACTGTGCTCCCGATTTAAGTTGGTGGTATCATAGTATTTATCACGCTCAGAGTAGTCTTGGTAATCGTCATAGTCATCTAAGTAATTATATCGGTTTCGTCGTATTCTTCGCTGTTCATAGTTAGGCATGAAGGTTGTAGCGTAGTTGAACATGCGTTCCTCTGTGATGTAATACTTTGAGGAACTGTGAGCATGTTCCTCTGGAGGACACGACAATCGAGAGTCCTCAGAATAGTGTCGTGATCGGTAAGACTGTCCATCATAGTCATTGTAGACATGACTCTCATTCACGTCAGGGTACAAGGGGCCTTCATTGAATCCTGAATCACGGCATTCACTCTCAGATTCTGTGGCAGCTGAATGGCGTGTTTTAGTAGGCCTAAAGGTGGGGACATTAGTTGTCTCATGAACACTGACAGGAGTAGTCACACTCCCCTCCTGAGACCTGTGATTAAGTGGTAGGATATGTCCATCAGATTCATCATTTACATCAAGCTATCTCAGTAGCATAAAATTACTACTGGCGCATGCAAATATAAACAGATTATAAGTCTGTAATGATGGAAAGATAACTAGGATCTCAGATGGACTTGCAGTGATAAAAGCAATAATCTCCTGGATATTCTATCCTAAGTACTATAATAACTGTTGAAGTAAATATAAATCAGAATCATATCTCTTCTGATTCGCAGGCAGCATAAATGAACTTACTCGCATAGAACCCAGACGATGTAGTAAGCCAGTGAAACGCCAAGAGTTAGTAGCAGAACCAAGGCTGTGAGAAGACCCCATGGAAATTCTGGTGGTTCCATTGTTCCTGCTTCCCAGTACCTTTCACAGGTCAGGTACCAGCATACTGCCCGACTTAGTGCTCCTGTTGTAGTCATAATAAGAAATTAACTTCCGATATGCTGTCATTTAAAAGATGTACAATATCACAAGAATATGCAACACCATATCACTTGTTGAATATATATATATATATATATATATATATATATATATATATATATATATATATATATATATATATATATATATATATATATATATATACACACTATAATGCAATTAGTGTATATGACATACAATTTACATATATCTTACAAAAAAATATGCATCATAAATTACTATGAATAAGGTACTTTTATGATGTGTAGCTGATATTTATCAATAACACCTAATTGTATATTTAGATTAAATATGCATCGTTTCATTTACTTACCTTCAACTTCTTTAAATTGTTCTAAAGTTAAATTAAGTAGCAGCCCACCAATACATTGTTGTATCAGTTGCTGTAAAAAATAAAGAAAGGGGGTAGTCGACACAGCAAGACTTTATTTTAAAAATTCCATATTTCATACGCTAGAAATGAGAAAATTATATTCAGTTGAAAGTGTTTAGATATTAGATGAATTTTACCTGACACTTTGCCCTAAGTTCTGCTAGGTGTTCTTCATTGCAAGTGTCACGCCACGAATGCAATGGATGTAGAGGTAATTCTCTAGGTCCACCTGATACTTGTCCACTGTCATCTGCAATGATCAATGATGTATGTAGTCTTCATTCTCTTGTCTTTGGATTTTGCGATATCAGCACACGAACATTTATTTATCTACTGTAATTCTGTTAAAACTTGCCATTTGAAATATTATAATAAAGCTCCTTTAAAGTATCAACTTGCAAATTGTTGTAAGTGTTCGATATGAACTGTTATAATAAATATGATGAGAAATCATGACTTCTCAACTTCATAGAAACATACTATAAGTATCTTCTGGTGAAGGAGGGCACTCTCCCTCTTCGTTGTCACAGCCTAGCGATCCCTCAGGATCGCCTACTACTGATCTGCCTTCTCCCTCCTGAGGACTAGAGAGATCAGGAGCAGCCCTAGGAGTTTGCTGCATTGGTGGAGGGGGGTGTTGGGGATCTCTGTGCCGGTGACGAGGCTGTCTCGTCCACTGATACCATGGCGGTGATGTTTGGGAGGAGCGCATCAAACTTCGAGGTAAAGCCCGCTCTACAGCTTGATCCCCTTGAAGGAAAGTGTAGATAGTAATAAATGTTGTTCTTGAAGTATGAGAAGAATGTGGCATATTTTGATTGACAAGCACCCCGGATATTCTGCTCCAGAGTTTTTGCGATTTTATACAAGAATGCCAGCAAAACCTTGGAAAAAGTGGTTTTCTACAGCCGTAACCTACCAGTATGTGCCTGTGACTGATGCAGTGCAGAGGAAGACAGCAAAAGGGGTTGGTGCCAAAGGTCGAGAGCAGTTGCTGAAGGAGGTGTATCTTCAAAATCTCTCAAACGTTCAATTAGCACTTCACAGCGCATCACATCACAAAAATCTGCTAGACAAACAGAGTCTTCACCCTAAAAAATAATAATAATCAGATGATTAACCTATGAATACCACCTTTTGAGCAGGATGAGCACAATATAGGAAAATATCTCTCTGCTAGTCAAGCTTAAAAAAATCTTAATATCAACAGTGGTTCAATTATCCATTTTATTACAATACCACATGCGCTTGTGAGCATACTTACATTATTGAGATGCTCATCATGTCTATTGTCCAGGTGTTTATCAAGATGGGCTTCATGGTAGAAGGCCTTACCACAAAATCCACACGTCCATTGGGGAGGAGCATGAATTTTAGCTGCTTCTTGTTTAGAGAAGACGTCTCTTGTAGTATGAAGTGGACACTCCAAAGGTAGCGCTACTCCATATTTCTCCAGTACTGGTGCCCATCGCTAATTGGCAGAATAAAGTTTAACAATGCCAAATTTTTATTCTGTCTTTCAATATATATATATATATATATATATATATATATATATATATATATATATATATATATATATATATATATATATATATATATATATATATATATATATATATATACTTCAATGGTTTATATTAATGTACCTCTTCAGCAAAGTTTTTAATAATCAGATTATCATATCTTATATCATTAGTTGTTTTTAGCCTTGAAACATTACGAGCTTTTAATGATACTGTATCTCACTTGCGATCTACGCCAGAGAATTTCCTATAAAAAATTTTAAATTCCCAAAATAAGACATTACTTTTCACGTTAAATGTATCTTGAAAATCAGCTTGAATCCCCATGCAAATATTATAAATGGTAAAGAAACTGCCTACTAGTAAGTCTTGAATCTTGTACCAAACAAAATCACTTTCAAACCTTGTTGACAAGTTTCCTGACAAGAGAGGCCTTATCTCTTATACATGGAGGGCGAGGCTCTATGGGGCCTGGCCTAGGAATTAAAGTTAGTAAAACCACCACCAACACCTGTAAAATATCCATAGTTTAGAGAAAACATTACTACCCATAAATACTTCGTTACTTGAAAGATGACTGAAGCAAAATTGAAGAGAATTAGAAAGCAAAGAAATATATGTAGTCTTTGTGATTTTAAACCCATTAGTTGGTATCTAGGCATTAGAAAAATAGATTACTGGTAGCTTCAACACACATAAACTATACCAGCTCGAGTTATCGGTGTTTGTCTCACAGTTATGGCATAAAATGAATATTACAAGTAATATCAGGTTGTTCTCAGTACAGTTTGATCGTTTTGTATTTGTTGCTAAGTATGAAAATATCTCTTTTTAGATGGTATATTGAAAGTAATTTAATAACTTAAGATTATTATTTTTATTATTATTATTATTATTATTATTATTATTATTATTATTATTATTATTATTATTATTATTATTATTATTATCATCATCATCATCATCATCATCATCATCATCATCATTATTATTATTATTATATTTGATGTTGTTGTTTTTGTAAAATACATGCATACATACATACATATTCATGGCCTCATTTCCCCTTGGAAGGGAGGTGGCCGAGCCAAGAAACACATTCACTACGATTCACACATACCTCAACTACTCCTCTTAGCTCCTTGGGGATAAAGGTTTGCCACATTTCCCCCCCCCATGCACCCTGCTTGGGTCACCCACAAGGTTGATGGGCAAGGATAGTCTACAATAGGCCCGACAGCCTCATCTGGTTTACCCCCACCACTTCATCACATCACAATTCCCCTCACACCTGTCCATCACAATTTGCTGAGATAGCAGGTGCGAAAAATCCTTTTGGCCTGTGTCACCTATACACAATGTTCTTCTACTCATTCCTATCACATGCACGCTCTCTTCCCTGCTCCTTTGACATTCCATATATATTCGGTTCCCTTTTCACGCCATCCATCCATCTCATTCTAGGTCTTCCTCTTGACCCAACGCCAATCACTTCTGCACTCCACGCTCTCTTTGCTATTCGTTCATCACTCATCCTTTTCTTGTGTCCAAACCAACTCCGTACTCTCTGTTCTAACCTATCTGATAGTTTCCTTTCAACACCCATTTTCTGAATGACATCCTCATATCTTACTCTATCTAATCTAGATACAGCAGTCATAATTCTCAAACGCTTCATCTCCTTTACATTCAACTTGTTCCTTTTATCCTCTCTTGCATTCTAAGTCTCTGCTTCACACAATGCTGTCAGCACAACCACACCTTCATACATCATTTTCTTTGCATTCTTTCCCAAATACTTATTTCTCATTACACTTTTCAACCCACCTAGACAATTATTCACTTCCTTCTATATGACTTACCTCTGCATTTACTTGTCCACTCCTTGATACACTCAACCCCAGATAATTAAAACTCTCAATTTCTTCAAGCAACTCCCTATTAAATCCTACATTCAATCTGCCAATATTAGCACTGCTCGTGCATCTCATAACTTTACTTTTACCATTATTCATTCGCAACTTCTTTCTTTCACGCATCGTAACAAACTCAGTCGCCAAACGTTTCAGTTTATTCTCACTATCAATCACTAGTATAGTATCATCCTTGAATAGCAATTGATTTAATTTCCACAACCTTCCACACTCACCTACTAGTTGCAAGGCCTTGTCTAATACTTTTTCTCTTACGTCTCTTACTACTCAATCCATATACAAAGTAAACAATCATAAGTACATTACCCAACCTTGACGTAACCCTGTAATCCCTTCAAACCAATCAGTCATACCATTCCTGACTCTAACACATTGCTCTACAATTAATTAAAAACTGTTCACCACATTCAACAAACTTCCACTTATGCCATACAGTCACAACACACTCCACAATGCCTCTCTATCAACCATGTCTACGCTTTCTCTAAATCCATAGAAATTAAAAAAGGGTCCCTACCTTTCTCCAAGAACTTCTCACACACCTGTCTTACCACAAACACCTGATCCACGCATCCTCTCCTCCCCTAGATCCACTCTATTCTTTTCCAGTCAGTCTCTTAGTACCTTTCCTAATTCTCTCAATTAACACTTTTCCATATACCTTACCAACTACACTCAACAAACCAATTCCTCTAAAACTACTACACTCATACTTATCTCCTTTCCCTTTATAATATGGAACTTCACATCCACTCCTCCAATCAATTGGGACTCTCCTTTTCCTGAAAAATACATTCAGCACCTTAACCATCCATTCTACTAATGCCTCTCCACCTTTTGACAAGCATTCAACATGACACTCATCTATCCCTAGTGTTTTCCCTGCTCTCATTGCTATCAATGCCATTTGAACATCCTCTTTTGTTATTTCTCTATCTTTCTCATCACCTAATATTGACATTCTCTATTCATTTCCCACATCTACAATCTCTGCCCCTCTTAACATCTTCATTTAGCAATGCCTTGAAATACTCAGCCCATCTCTCTCTCTCTCTCTCTCTCTCTCTCTCTCTCTCTCTCTCTCTCTCTCTCTCTCTCTCTCTCTCTCTCTCTCTCTCTCTCTCTCTCTCTCTCTCTCTCTCTCTCTCTCTCTCTCTCTCTCTCTCTCTCTCTCTCTCTCTCTCTCTCTCTCTCTGTCCTTTATATCGTCTACTAGCAATTCCCATCTGCTCCTTGCACCCTCTGCTCCCTACCAGACTCAGATTTCCTCACTCTTTTCACTTCCTTCTAAAACATCTTTTTATTTCTTTCAAAACTCTCAGACAAGCATCTATCCTACCTTACATCCCCTTCTCTCTTTGCCTCCCACACCAAGTGCTTGCTAGCCTCCTCTTTGCACTATACCTTTTATATGCCTCTACATTACCTACCTGCAGCCATGCCTCTAATGCCTGTTCTTTTCAGCCATTAGTGCACTCACTTCCTCATCCCACCATTCACTACCTCTCCTTCTACTTTCACGTGTTACTCTCCTACTGCATACTGGCTCTTCATACTGCATATTTTTCTCCTTGAAACAACCCCATTCTTCTTCCACTCACTCCTCCAGTTTCTCTTTCACTACATTCCACACATTCCTCGCCTTATACTCAGTTTTTCTCTTTGTTATTCAATTCACTCAATTTTAGCACCTCTCTTCTCCGCTCTCTTCTCCTCTCTCTCCACTATTATCCCACTCTCACTCTATATTGTACCAAATAATAATCAGATATTCCACCACTAGCAAATCTCTGTACATTCACATCCAATGCTCTTCCAGTTAACCAAAAGTGCACCACAATATAATCCATTAATGTTCTATCAACTACTTTACCATAATACATTGTAAAGAAATACTTTCAAATATTTGCATAAATGGAGTATTTTTCCATAAATAATTCAAAATAATCATTTTAGCAGACAACATCTTGACATGGAGAATCCACACTCCTCCTATAATAATATTTCAAAAACTTAAATGAAAATAACTTCGTTTTGAAAAAACACTAGTATACTTTAAATACACAAGCGCTTAAGAGAATCATCCTTTAACACATACTAGTTCATCAGGAATCTAAACTCTACATTTAATTTATTACACATGAGGAAGAACTGGGGTGCCTACCTCAACCTTCCTTCGGTATGAAGCCATGGCTGCGGGCGTGGTGGAGGGAAAGCCCAAAGGTACTCATGGAGTGGGAAGGAGATGCATCTACCAACACTTCAGGTGTGACCCTTACCACTCTGCAGTTTTTTGGAAATTTTAAAAGCACTTGATAGATTATAGTCATAAAGCATAAAAACGCCATGCACTGGTTCAAAAAATACACGGAAAGCCTAGGTATAAAGAAGCACCAAGCCAGTATGTTAATTCTAAGCTAGCTGTTAAAATAGGAAGAGAGAAGATCTACCTGGAAGATTAATTTTACCATAAGATATTAACAGCTTTTCATTCTATAAGTCAATATCGTAATAAAATACAAAAGGGAAAGCACTTAAGATAATGAAATAATATTGTAATTCTGTACTATATAGCAATTTACTTTTTGTCTACGACAGTACTTAAAGTCTACTGGCGTATATGAGGTATACATTCAATACTGGACATGTGAAGGGTGAATACTGGCAATTTAATATATTGTAGTAACTCTTCGCTTTGCACTCTGACTTTTGGAAAATGGCAGCAATCGGCAGGTTGGAGGAATATTTCTATTGACGTCAGTGTTGGGCTGCATATACTTTTGCATTCCTTCTGAATAATTTCTGAGAGTTTATTTCTCAAAGCTTACAGAGCTTTGTATGCTGGCTACAGCACCAGATTCAGGAGGCACTACTTATAAGCAACTTGCTTATTACACAGTTATAAAAATATTTACATGACCAAGATCATGCCTAAGCTTTCTCAAGTTTACCCTAGTTCCGCCAAGTTTGTGTTGAACATCAGCTCCCATTGTGTCAGTCCATCTCTTGGTTACCTCTCTCTTTCATGATCTCTCCTGTACAGAACTACACATTCTTCGGTCTTCCACCTTCTTCTTAACTTCCAGTTCTAGTTCGAATGCCTTCCTAATTCGATCTGTTAATCCTCTTCACTCTTCTCTCCTTGTCCAGCTTTTGTAAGTGTCCAAGCCAGCTAAGTCATTTCTATTTAACTTACTCCGGCAATTTTTTTTTTCCCACATATCTCTTCAGTTCCCATACTATTTTCTCAGTGGAATCATTTGACTCCACTAAATTTTCGTTTTCTAAAACTGCATTTAGACCAGTTTTCTCTCTCATATAATTCGGTGTGAGCAATTTCTAGAGCAGTCTTCTTCTTCTTCTTCTTCTTCTTCGTCTTATTATTATTATTGTTATTATTATTATTATTATTATTATTATTATTATTATTATTATTATTATTATTATTATTATTATTATTATTATTATTATTATTATTATTATTATTATTATTATTATTATTATTATTATTATCATTATTGTTATTATTATTATTATTGCTGTTGATTTTTGTTGTTGTACACAACACTAATTGGTAATATTTGGCTTCCTATCTGGAAATAACTTTGCACCTGGAAAATTCTACTGTGGGTCCGCGCCCCGTCACGGTCAGTTACTTTTCAGGTTTAAGCAAGAG
The DNA here is from genome assembly GCA_037179515.1 of Halocaridina rubra. Lineage (NCBI taxonomy): Eukaryota > Metazoa > Arthropoda > Malacostraca > Decapoda > Atyidae > Halocaridina > Halocaridina rubra. The sequence continues at coordinate 86,872 of JAXCGZ010020948.1, read as the reverse complement.
TGAATTTTGCTAAGATTGCAAATTAAAGAGTCTTCCTTCAGTGACCTCATCTACACAACGTAAGTACTGTATATTTTCTTAAGTGTAATTTGCATAATAGTTTTGTTACGTCTAGTCATGTATGATAATGTTTATTGAAGTTTCAGTAAATTTGGCTTGAATATATACAGTATTTATTGATATCTTTGGGGGGATGTCATTCTTTCATGAACATTGCTTGAATTTTGTAAATGCTTTTAAATATGCTTCAAAATTAAGACAATTAGCTTAATATTGAATAGACGCCTTATATATTGATAGATTTTTATAAATTTGTTAATATATTATAAATAGACTGTTTTATTTATTTATTTATCTATGGACCTCCTATGTGAGCTGCTACTTCCATCCCAGCAGCATTTTCCCTATGTTTTTTTGGTCGCTGTTTGCACTACCCTGTTGGAGCTTGTGTTGGTATAGCTTAATTTTACGGCCGCATGCTCTTCCTGGCACCGACGCTTACCGTGATCTGGGCTTGGAACCGGCACTAAGTTGAGATTGATTTGTTCCCCCAGTGGATTCTTGAATGGGCCACCCACCAGAGGTTGGGTCTTACCTTGTAAAGATGCAGTTGAGAATATAAATATTAAGTCTCAAAAAATAATATACAATTACGTATGGTGCAGTGAATATATACTTTTTTCTATATATATATATATATATATATATATATATATATATATATATATATATATATATATATATATATATATATATATATATATATATATATATATATATATATATATATATATATATATATATATATATATGTGTGTGTGTATATGTATATATGTGTATATATATATATATATATATATATATATATATATATATATATATATATATATATATATATATATATATATATATATATATATATATATATATATATCCTGTGCCCTGTGGGGCGAGCACAATATCAAAGAATAGCCTCACCGTATTCCCTGCGTGTCGTAAAAGGCGACTAAAAGTGGACGGGGCGGGGGACTAGGAATCCCCCCCCCTTGTACCAACCTCCTGTGAGACGTCAAAGAAGAAGGGGAGTAGAGGGGAGAATAACTTCTCCCCAAACTGTTTTCCTTTTTTGATGTCGGCTACCCCCCAATTAAAGGGGGAAACAGCCAATGTATATGTATGTATGTATGTTGATTTGACATTCGACAATGGTATTATATTTCAAGTGGAAGTAGCCTCTTCCGATGGTTGACTGCTATTTATAAAGTGATCAAATCTAATGTTGCTGATATCTATACAATTTTGACTTCACATGAAAACTGGACCACTCTCTCTTCACTGTTGGTACATACATATACATACTCGTATACCTGGCCTCATTCCCCTTGGCAAGGAGGGTGGCCGAGCCAAGCAACACACACTTACCACGATCCACACATTCCTCAACCACTCCTCTTAGCTCCTTGGGGACAAAAGGTTGCCAAATTTCCCCCCTTCTACCCTGCTGGGGCCATCCACAAGGTAGGCGGGCAAGGATATTTTACAATGAGACACGACAATCGCGTCTGGTTTCCCCCACCGCTTCATCACATGGCAACTCCCCTCACACCTGTCCATCACAGTTCACTGAGCCAGCAGGTGCGAGAAATCCTTTTGACCCGTGTCCCTGTTGGTAATTCTAAAAATAAATTACCGGCAATAAGCTGTATGTGGTTTTCTGGTTATTCCATTTCTCGGTTAAAGATTAGAGCATATTTACAGACCATTAGGCTGTATCATATGCAATGAAATATTACCGTAGCAAAGTTATTAATATCTAGTGAAATAATAATAATAATAATAATAATAATAATAATAATAATAATAAATAATAATTTTTGCAAACAGTAGCATAATATGTTTTTTCTTCTTATAATGTTAGGAGCCACTTATGGAAACGGTTTAGATATTATTGAAATTGCTTGTCTCACACATAGATGCACACACACACACGCACACACATAAAGAGACAGTAATCGAAAAAATGAAAGACGTTGTGATGGAAAGGGCAAACCCACTCATCAGACAGGCACTTGATAAGGAGAAGACAGTGGTAATCTCAGGCATAAGTGAATCCCAGGAGCCAACATGGCAGGGGAGACTTGAAGAAAATAAAGCTAACGTTGTAGACCTGATAAGAAAGCTTGGAGTAGTATGTGGTCCTGAGGATATTGTAAACATACACCAACTAGGTAAATATTCGAGGGAAGGAAAGCCGAGACCAACAAAAGTAACCTTTGAGAGAGGGGAGACATGTAGGGAAATATTGTTGAGAAAAAAAAGTCTAAAAGACCTTCAAGAATGCAAAGAAGTGTTCATTAGACGATACAGAACACAGAAAGAGATGGGAAAGATAAAAAACTTGTTGCAAGAGGCAAGAAGGTTAAATGATGAAAGAAATGAAGAAGAGAAGAAAAATTTTCGTTACGGAATACTTCCAGACAAAGGGGAGATAAAGAAGATAATGACAGAAGATCAGGGGATGGGGCCTCATTAAGATTGTTATACACAAATGCTGATGGATTAGCTGGTAAGGCAGTAGAATTAAAAGATAGGATTCACAACAGTAAGGCAGATATAGTAGCAATTACAGAGACTAAGTTGAGTGAGGACATAAACAGTGTCACAGTTTTTCCTAAGGGCTTCAGAATACTAAGGGTCGAAAGATCTGAGAGGACTGGTGGAGGGATAGCACTGCTCATAAGTGAGAGGATTCAAGTTGAAGAAATAAACTTGGCTATAGAAAGTGAGTTCAGGGAATTTCTTGTTGCTCGCATAAATACTGGGTCAGAGAGCATTATAATAACTGTTGTATACAACCCACCAAGGAACCAAAATAGGCTTGAAATTTATGAGGAAAGTCATATAGGTACGATTGAAGTCATGAACTCAGTTGTTAACATGGCGCGGGAGAAAAAATGTAGGATTTTGATTATGGGAGACTTTAATCATAAAGAGATAGATTGGATAAATCTTGACCCACACAGTGGTGAGGACTCCTTTGGGGCAAGATTCCTAGATTGCGTACAAGGGAATTTCCTACACCAACATGTAATGGAACCAACAAGAGCCAGGGGTGGGGATGAGCCATCACTACTTGATCTGGTGTTCACAGATAATGTGTTGGATATTGAAAATATTGAGTATGAACCACCAATTGGAAAGAGTGACCACTGTGTGTTGTTGATGGAGTATATCATTGAAGACATTCTTCCTGAGAGTAGAGGCACTGAGGACATGAGGAGGAACTATCAGAAAGGAGATTACATCAAAATGAATGAGCTTTTTGCAGTTATTGACTGGAGAACCTTATTTTACAACAAATCTGTACAAGAAATGTATGACATCTTTTGTGAGAAATATGGGAAGATAGTAGATTGCTGCATACCTGTCACCAAAGTAGGTGTAATTCATGCCAGAGAGAAATGGTTCGATAATGGGTGTAAAAGAGCTAAGGAGTGGAGAGACAAATGCTGGAAAAGGTATAGGAGGAGAAAAAACATAAATGCCTGGCAAACCTACAAAAGAGCAAGAAATGACTACCTAAGTAAAAGGAGAGAGGCAGAGAAAGATTATGAGAGGGACATCACCAGGAAGGCTAAAGAAAATCCCAAGCTTTTCCACAGCTTTATCAGAGGAAAACTGAAGGTAAAAGAACAGGTTTTAAGGCTAAAGAGAGCGGATGGAAGCATCACTGAGACGGACGAAGAGATCTGCAAAGAATTGAACAAGGAGTTTCAGTCAGTATTTACAGTAGAAAATACCCCACCCCCTCAGATTGCAGTGATAGAAGCTCAAGGGCCGGTATTAGAGAACATCAACCTTACAGCCACAGAGGTATGCAAAGCGCTGATGGATTTAGATGTTCATAAAGCTACAGGTCCTGATGACATATCCCCTCATGTGCTTAAAAAATGCGCAAACACAATATCAGTGGCACTAAGTATCATATTTAAGGAGTCATTGGAGTCGGGGGAGATTCCAAGATGCTGGAAACAAGCAAATGTGATACCTATCTTCAAAAAGGGAAGGAGGGATACGGCTCTGAAATATAGACCAGTTTCCTTGACCAGCATAGTTTGCAAAGTTATGGAGAAACTACTAAGGAAACATATCTCTCTTCACTTGGAATCCTTCAACTTTTTGTCAGTGAGGCAACATGGCTTCAGAGAAGGAAGATCAACAGTAACAAACTTATTAGAATTTTATGATGAGGTAAGCCAAATCTTACAGGAAAGAGAGGGCTGGGCAGATTGCATATTCCTAGACTTCCAGAAAGCGTTTGACACTGTTCCACATGGGAGACTTATTAGGAAGCTGCAATCAATGGCTAGAATAGGTGGAAATGTCTTGGAATGGATAAAAACTTACTTTGAAGGAAGGGAACAGAGGGTTAGAGTAAGACACTCAGTGTCTGAATGGAGAAGAGTTAGTAGTGGAGTTCCACAGGGTTCAGTTTTAGGGCCACTTTTGTTCCTTGTATATGTAAATGACCTACCAGAGTCTGTAAATTCATTCATGAATATGTTTGCAGATGATGCAAAGATTGTGAAGAAAGTAAAAAACGAGAACAATGGTAGAGAACTTCAGGAGGATCTAAATAATCTGCATGAGTGGTCAGAAAAGTGGCTAATGAAATTCAATACCTCAAAATGTAAGGTAATGAGAATGGGTACAAGTGCAAGAAGGCCCAAGCTTGACTACTCGGTGGCTGGAGTACAACTTCAGGAGACAGAAAATGAGAGAGATCTAGGAGTAAACATACTGGCAGATTTGTCTCCAGAAATACATATAAATGGCGTAGTAAGGGCAGCATATGCATTCTTATCAAATGTAAGGGTAGCCTTCAGGCACATGGACAAGGAAATGTTCAGAAATATTTATGTAACCTATGTGGCCAAAACTCGAATATGCAGCCCCCTTTTGGAATCCGCACTTGAAAAAGCACATAGCTAAGCTTGAAAAAGTTCAAAGACATGCCACGAAACTGGTGCCAGAAATACGCAATCTCGGTTATGATGAGAGGCTGAGGGAATTAGACTTGCCATCACTCGAAGCTAGAAGAGTAAGGGGGGATATGGTGACAGTCTTTAAATTCCTTCATGGTTATGATAGAGTGGATAGGGATCGATATTTCGATATGGCTGGCTCTAGAACTAGAGGTCATAGTTTGAAGCTTCGGAAGAAAACTTGTTTGCAGGATGTAAGGAAATACTTTTTCAGTGTAAGAGTAGTTGATAATTGGAATTCGCTAAGCGAGGAGGTAGTTAATGCTACCACAATCCATAGTTTTAAGGACAGGTATGATAAGTATCACTAAGTCTAAAAATGGAACCGATCAGGAGACGGGAAGATACGAGCTTTGGGCTCTTTCCCGTAAACACAATTAGGTAATCACAATTAGGTAATCACACACAGAAAAGAGATAAACTGGGTAACTAACTAATACTTGTATGAAGATATAGTAATTCTGTGTAAAGCTTAAATAAAAGCTTTACTGTTTTGTTTCACTTTCTCTTCTTCTTCTTCTTTCTATATTCTGTGAAAGGGAAAACATGAATATGAGGCCATCTCTGTTCCAAACCCCCCACCCATGGGTCGGGGAGGGATGATAAAGGATCTCCATGGGATGTAGCAGCAGGAGGAGGGGTAGCTATTAGGAGACTAAAACAGAAAATCAAGGATTTAAAGGCAATGGTTATAAGCCTTGATGATAAAATTCGGAGTATGGATAGAGAAATGAAAGAGAATGAAACACTCAGAGAGGAAATAAGATATTTGGAAGAAGAAAATAAAGCACAAGGGCAGTAGAGAAAAGAACTAGAAAAATGAATAGAGAAGCTGGAAGGGGAAAAGAGTGAACTAGAAACCAGAATTTCTAAACAAGAAGATAACAACAAACAGCTGAATGACAACCTAAATGAATTAAATGTTAGTTCACTGCTTTCTTCTGAGAGAGACGAGATTGCAGCTTGGAATGTCCAGATTAAGGAAAACATCGAACATTTTAGAAAGGAGTTTCAGGAACTGAATACGGAACATGGTGCCATGAAAACTTCCTTTGCTGATGCACTAAAGGGGAATGTGGCAGTAAAAGAGGCTGTGAAGGTGGTGGTACTGAAAAACATACAAACAGTTCACTATAAAGAGACAGTAATAAAAAAAATGAAAGACGTTGTGATGGAAAGGGCAAATCTACTAATTAAACAGGCACTTGATAAAGAGAAAACAGTGGTAATCTCAGGCATAAGCTAATCCCAGGGGTCAACATGGCAGGGGAGACTTGAAGAAAATAAAGCTAGGGTTGTAGACCTGATAAGAAAGCTTGGAGTAGTTTGTGGTCCTGAGGATATTGTAAGCATTCACCAACTAGGCAAATATTCGAGGGAAGGAAAGCAGAGACCAACAAAAGTAACCTTTGAGAGATGGGAAACATGTAGAGAAATATTGATGAAGAAAAAAGTCTAAAAGACCTTCAAGAATTCAAAGAAGTGTTCATTAGACAATACAGAACACAGGGAGAGATGGAAAAGATAAAAAAAACTTGTTGGAAGAGGCAAGAAGGTTATATGAGGAAAAAAATGAAGACGAGAAGAAAAATTTTCATTTCAGAGTTCTTCCAGACAAAGGGGAGATAATGAAGATAATGACAGAAGATCAGGGGATGGGGCTTCATTAAGATTCTATACACAAATTCTGATGGATAAGCTGGTGAGGCAGTAGAATTAAAAGATAGGAGTCACGGCAGTAAGGCAGATATAGTAGAAGTTACAGAGACTATGTTGAGTGAGGACATAAACAGTCACAGTTTTACCTAAGGGCTTCAGAATATTAAGGGTTGAAAGATCTGAGAGGACTGGTGGAGGGATAGCACTGCTCATAAGTGAAAGGATTCAGGTTGAAGAAATAAACTTGGCTATAGAAAGTGAGTTCAAGGAATTTCTTGTTGCTCGCATAAATACTGGGTCAGAGAGCATTATAATAACTGTTGTATATAACCCACCAAGGAACCAACATTGGCTAGAAGTTTATGAAGAAAGTCATATAGGTACTACTGAAGTCATAAACTCATTTGTTAACATGGCACGGGAGAGAAAATGTAGGATTTTGATTATGGGAGATTTTAATCATAAAGAGATAGATTGGATAAATCCTGACCCACACAGTTACGAGGACTCATTCGGGGCAAGAGTCCTAGATTGCGTACAAGGTAATTTCCTACCCCAACATGTACTGGAACCAACGAGGGCCAGGGGTGGGGTGAGCCATCACTAATTGATCTGGTATTCACAGATAACGTGTTTGAATTTGAAAAAATTTGTAAGAACCACCAATTGGAAAGAGTGACCAATGTGTGTTGTTGATGGAGTATATCATTGAAGATATTCTGCCTGAGAGTAGAGGCACTGAGGACAAGAGGGGGAACTATCCGAAAGAAGATTACATCAAAATAAATGAGCTTTTTGCAGTTATTGACTGGAGAACCTTATTTTACAAAAAATCTGTACAAGAAATGTACATCTTTTGTGAGAAATATGGAAGATAGTAGATTGCTGTATACCTGTCATCAAAGTAGGTGTAATTCATGCCAGAGAGAAATGGTTCGATAATGAGTGTAAAAGAGCTAGACAAATGCTGGAAAAGGTATAGGAGGAGAAAAAAACATAATTGCCTGGCAAACCTACAAAAGAGCAATAAATGATTACCTAAGTAAAGAAGAGAGACAGAGAGAAACTATGAAAGGGACATCATCAGGAAGGCTAAAGAAAATCCCAAGCTTTTCCAAAGCTTTATCAGAGGAAAACTGAAGGTAAAAGAACAGGTTTTAAGGCTTAAGAGAGCAAATGGAAGCATCACTGAGACGGATGAAGAGATCTGCAAAGAACTGAATAAGGAGTTTCAGTCAGTATTTACAGTAGAAAATACCCCAACCCCTCAGATTGCATAGACAGAAGCTCATGGTCCTGTATTAGAGAACATCAACCTTTCAGCCACAGAGGTATGCAAAGCGCTGATGGAGTTAGATGTCCATAAAGCTACAGGTCCTGATGATATCTCCCCTCATGTACTTAAAAAATGCACAAACTCAATATCAGTGGCAATAAGTATCATATTTAAAAAGTTACTGGAGTCAGGGGAGATTCCAAGATGCTGGAAACAAGCAAATGTGATACCTATCTTCAAAAAGGGAAAGCGGGATACTGCTCTAAACTATAGACCAGTTTCCTTGACCAGCATAGTTTGCAATGTTATGGAGAACCTACTAAGGAAACTTATCTCTCTTCACTTGGAATCCTTCAGTTTTTTTGTCAGTGAGACGACATGACGTCAGAGAAGGTAGATCAACAGTAACAATCTTATTAGAATTTTATGATGAGGTAAGCCGAATCTTACAGGAAAGAGAGAGCTGGGAAGATTGCATATTCCTAGACGTCCAGAAAGCATTTGACACTGTTCCACATGGGAGACTTATTATGAAGCTGCAAGCAATGGCTAGAATAGGTGGAAATGTCTTGGAATGGATAAAAACTTACTTTGAAGGAAGGGAACAGAGGGTTAGAGTAAGACACTCAGTGTCTGAATGGAGAAGAGTTAGTAGTGAAGTTCCACAGGGTTCAGCTTTAAGGCCACTTTTGTTCCTTGCATATATAAATGACCTACCAGAGTCTGTAAATTCATTCATGAATATGTTTGCAGATGATGAAAGATTGTGAAGAAAGCAAGAAACGAAAACAATGGTAGAGAACTTCAGGAAGATCTAAATAGTCTGCATGAGTGGTCAGAGAAGTGGCTAATGAAATTCAATACTTCAAAATGTAAGGTAATGAGAATGGGTACAAGTGCAAGAAGCCCCAGGCTTGACTACTTGGAGGCAGGAGTAAAACTTCAAGAGACAGAAAATGAGAGAGATCTAGGAGTATACATACTGACAGATTTGTCTCCAGAAATACATATAAATGGCATAGTAAGGGCAGCATATGCTTTCTTATCAAATGTTAGGGTAGCCTTCAGGCACATGGACAAGGAAATGTTCAGAAATATTTATGTAACCTATGTGAGGCCAAAAGTTGAATATACAGCCCCCATTTGGAATCCGCACTTGAAAAAGCACATAGCTAAGCTTGAAAAAGTTCAAAGACATGCCACGAAACTGGTGCCAGAAATACGCAAATTCAGTAGTGATGAGAGGCTGAGGGAATTAGACTTACCATCACTCGAAGCTAAAAGATTCAGGGGATATGGTGACAGTCTTTAAATTCCTTCATGGTTACGATAGAGTGGATAGGGATCGATATTTTGATATGGCTGGCTATAGAACTAGAGGTCATAGTTTGAAGCGTCGTAAGAAAATTTCTTTGCAGGATGTAAGGAAGTACTTTTCATTGTAAGAGTAGTTAATAATTGGAATTCGCTAAGCGAGGAGGTAGTTAGTGCTATCTCAATCCATAGTTTTAAGGCCAGGTATGATAAGTTTCACTAAGTACAAAATGGAACCGATCAGGAGTCGAGATGATACGAGCTTTGGGCTCTTTCCCGTAAGCACAATTTGTAATCACACATAGTCTATGATTCGGTTTTACGTCACGAACTCCCTTTTCTACTAAGGGCTAGGACGGTTGCCTTGTTACGAAGGACTTGTTTTGGCAGATGTAATCGTTACCCTGAGTGTATGCCCTTACTAACCTCAGTCCGTGACGGGGCGCGAACCCTCGACCTGCCGCTTCAGAGTCGCAGACGCTACCATTTTGCCACGGAGACTACGTAATCACACATAGTCTATATAGAGTTAATTTCTTTCCAAACTTAGAATGGCAATGTAGCTGAGTATTTACTCTATTCCATTTTTAGTCTAATAGTGTATTCGTTTATGTCGATGAGCCCTCACGAACGAGAAGAGTTTGTCACGATCATTTAACTCTCCCTGTCAATATTTGCTTGGTACGGTGTCATTTTTCTCGGGAACCAGGCACGGCATGTCGACATTTTTACCATCGAATTCATAGCCGGAATATTCATTTAATGCATACGCATACAATTGCTTAAATGTCCCTTGTATGGGGATGGCCAAGTCAGAGCAAACATCCGTTTCACCAGGAGATAAGAAGCGAATTTATGACTGAGACATTTAATTTGGTGCATGCGTATACAGTGACATCAGTCTCCCTTATAAAGGGGGTGTCCTAATCAGCACATACATTCACCTGCAGCTAAGACGTGAATTTATGACAGAAACATAGACAGTACATTGGCCTCAATTTCCCTTGTAAAAGGGGTGGCCAAGTCAAAACACACAGTCACCTGGAGCTAGAACGCGAATATATGACAGTTAAACAATGGTCACAATCTTTCTTGTAAAGGGAATGGCCGAGTCAAGGCCCCCATTCACCAGGTGCTAAACCGCGAATTTTATAAAGATATAATCAATCTAATACTTACACATACAATAACCTCATTCCCTGGAGTTAAAGCCCGCATTCAGCCAAAGCCATTTCTCCCTTGTTTCCTTGTGGATTAAGGGGCTTCCGCTATCCCCCCTTCTATATCACACTGGGTCATCCATTTTGATAAATTGTCTATATACGATTTTTCCATATTTGTATTCGCGATAAATGTTTTTATTTCTTTATAGCTATAATCTTGAATAAATAAAACTATCGATACATTTATAGCCGTATATGCAGTTGTATTACAGATTATCGAAAAATTATCATTTGATATGCCGGAGGAAAATAATGTCTCCATATAACCACAGACACAATTTCTCTTTTCATGGTTATTCTCGTATTGCTACATGAATACTATATATATATATATATATATATATATATATATATATATATATATATATATATATATATATATATATATATATATATATATATATATATATATATATATATATATATATATATATATATATATATATATATATATATATATATAGATATATATATATATTATATATATATATATATATATATATATATATATATATATATATATCACATAATGCAGTAATGGCTATATTTATTTACCTTGGTAGTAATTACATTTAATTAATTTTGGAAATGTCTAGCCCCTAGAGAATTTTCGGTAATACTTTAGCGTGTGATCTACCAAGGCAGTTACACCATAACCTATAAATCTAATGACAATTGTATTTAATGACATAATATTTATTATGTTATTTATGAATCGTTATGGAATTGTGGTTTGGTTAGGTTTAGTTAGATTAAGTTATGGTACAATAGGCTACAGATAGTGAGGTAAAACGCTCGCAAAATTTGCGCCTAATATCATAACAAATATCATATTGAGATCATAATTACCCAATATTAAAAAGATCTCCATGGCTGAATATATATCGTGATGCCAACTTTCCCGTCAAGGTGGCCGTTATGTCGTCTGCATACTTGAAAGGGAGGCTGTGTATAAATATGTATTTTCATATTAAAATGCAATGGATGTATTTGTTTATTTTTTAAAGATTACTTATAGTATTTTCAAATGATATTATTTATCGTAAATTATCTGATTTGAAATTACTTGTTATATGTTATGTACAATACTCCTCATTCTGATTATTGATATAAATTTGTTAATCACTCAAATTTTATATGATGATTTTTAAACTTTTTTATTATTCAAATATTCAATACATGAATCACAATATTTAATATCATAAGTGATATATTTAGTGAACCTTGTTATATATTATACAAAGCCTCCCTACCGTAGAGAGCAGAATCAAAACAATATGCGCAAGTTAGCTTATGCTCCAAGAAGGTTCCCTTCCCTGTCAGCTGATGTGTTTGTTTTGATATTTAAGCGTTGACGTGTAAGATACTTCTCAACTGCTGTACGTATTTAAGAAGTTTGGGTAGTATTTTGGGTTAATGTTTACTTTCACAACTCCTAGTTACGAAAAATTGTCATGATTATTTTCCCTTTCATATTAGGTAAGTTCAACCCCAATTAAAAATGAGTTAATATTAGAAATTGTTGTTTTATTTTGTTTACAGTTTTGAATTTTCATTTGACACTCCACGTAGGAAAAGCATTTCCTGATCTTTTATCATAATATTGGGTTTGGTTAAGATTGATGACCCCCTCTCTAGAAAAAGAGTTGATAATTGGAATGAGGCTTATTGTATTTTCGGTACTTCAGACTTTTTTTTTTCTGGGTAGTTTACAGTTTAGCGGGGCATGCCGCTCAACGACCTCATCCCTCCACTCGGGTAAGTAGTTCGACTGAAGGTTAGGTAAGTATTTTTAGTTAGGATAGTAAGATGGGGGGTCCCATGGGGGCGAAGCCCCCATGACTAAGAGGTTAGGTAAGTATTTTTAGTTAGGATAGTAAAAATTGTTTCATATGCCTATTGTCACCATTTTTGTTGTGTGTTCATCCGCCAGTTCTCTAGTCAGAGCCTATCGCCATCTATTGGTAGGTTTTGAGCATTGATATGCCCCTCTAAACTGTTGGTGGCCCTTTTTTCTTTTTCTGTCTCTCGAGGATCTGAGAGTAAACATTTATGTAAATTGCTCTCATATCTGGAATATTGCTTCGTTTTTGCACTTGTCAATTAAATTTGGTAAAGTTTCTATTTATCCCCCCATTTCTGTTTTTGAATGAGCTATTTTTTTTCTTATGGGGTTCGATGTGTTTTTTGTGCAAAGGCCAACATTGGTGGACGGCGGTGAGTGCTCCTCACTGTTACATTAAAATTTAATGTAACCAAACTGAACTTAATCTAACCTAACCTAACCTATGCAAACTAACTTAACTAACCTAACAACCTAACCTTTTTAACGAACCTAATGTAACCCAACTAACATATAGATAGATATGAGTATAGGCTCCTCAGTGGATGGTGGAGCGGTTTGATACACAGTAATTACACATATTTTTTGGTCCAGAATTATCTGCAGCCTGGTATAGAGGAGAAAAAAATTCAGTCTTGCTACCATGTGTGTTGTAGAATGCCATTAAAATAAATAGGGAAAACAGCTAAGAAATGGTGAAAGGAAAGGATGCCTTATATAAAGCCCTTGACCGTACAGTATTTTGTTTCTTGTTTCACATTTGTGACCACCCAGTTTTGTGTAATAAGATATGGCTTGTTTTAAGAGGGTCATCATTATTTTGCTTTGACTCGGCCACTCCCGTATAAGTGGTATATGCCTCTTTTGCATATACACTTACCTCTTGGAACAATTCAAGGATAGGTTCTCAGAAGGCACGGGTGACGTAAAGTTTGCGTAATATAACCAGTCATTTTCCATAAGAAACAATGATAATAGGCATAGATACGTTCCATAACTGTACATAAACGCACTATGCTAAAGATATAAGATAATTAAAACATATTTTATAAGTACATAACAAAGCAGAAAAACCTGTAGTTATTTATATTAATATACAAATAGTGTACAGTATAAAAGATATACAGATTTACCGTACAGTAAACAAATTAACGCACTCTATTATGCGGTGGGCAACAGGCATACACTGGGACGTGCGTGATGGCGGTGAACAGGCAACTTAAACGGTGGGAGAGGAGGAAGAGGATGTGGGAGAAAGAATCTCTATCTGCAAACGTAAACAAAGATAAAATAAAAATTAAACATAACCAAAGCAAGACTAAAAAACTAAAACTAAAATTTCATTATGCAATGCCTGAATGTAAAACACATTCTACTCACTCTATATATGATGAGCAACAGGCATGGGACGAGCGTGATGGTGATGAGCACTTGACTTAGGCGGTAGGAGAAAAGGAGAACGAACCCCTGTCTGCTAATGTAAAATACAATTAACAAAAGCAAGACTAGAAAGCTAAAGTTTTTCATTATGCAATGCCTGAATTACTGTAATAATAAAAAATATAAAACACATTCTACTCACTCTACATACGGTGAGCAACAGGCATGGGATGAGCGTGGTGGTGGTGAGCACTTGACATGAGTGGTAGGAGAAGAGGGGAACGAACCCCTGTCTGCAAAGGTAAAAAGCAATTAACAAAATCAAGACTAGCAAACTAATATTTTTCAATATACAACTCCTGAATTACTGTAAAAAAAAAAAATATTAAACATTCTACTCACTCTATATGCGGTGAGCAACGGGCTTGGGACGAACGTGGTGGCAGTGAGCACTTGACATAAGCAGTAGAAGAGGAGAACGAACCCCTATCTGCAAACGAAAAACAATTAACAAAAAGAAAGACTAGAAAACTAAATTTTTTCATTATGCAGTGCCTGAATTACTGTAACAAACAAAATATCAAACACATTCTACTCACTCTATATACGATGAGCAACAGGCATGGGACGAGCATGGTGGCGGCGAGCATTTGACATAAGCGGTAGAAGAGGAGGGGAAACCGTTAGAAGGAACCCCTAGCTGCAAAAATAAAGGTACTGTAACATTAAAAAATTAATAAAAGCAAGACTAAAAAAATAAATTTTTTTTTCATTATGCAACGCTTGAATTACAGTAGTGATGTAAATAAAAAACATTATTCACATTCTACTCACTCTATATACGGCGAGCAACAGACAACGAGCGTGGTGGAGGCGAGCAGGTCATATAAGTGGTAGAAGAAGAGAAGGAAGTGGGAAAGTCAACCCCTAAGTGCAAAAATAAATAAAGCTAACATAAAAAAACGAAAAGCAAGACAAGAAAACTTATTTTTTTTATTATGCAATGTCTGAATATAATACTGTAGTATGGTATTAAAAATATAACATAAAAAAACGTAATAAATTACGCAAGTGTACTCACTCTATATATGATGGGCAACAGTCATACTGGGACGAGTGGGGTGGCGGTGAGGAGGTGACAAGTGGTAGGAGAGGGAGGAGAAGAGGAGGAGGAAGGGGGAAAGCTAACTCCTGGTTTTGGTTGGGGTTCATACTACTTAGATGTGCTGGGCTGAGTCATCAGAATCACTTCTTTTGATTGAGAAGTAGGCATCAAGAGTTGCCTGCTATGCAATCCTCCTTTCTTTCAATATTTCATTGTAGCAGGAAATATCATGCATAACCTTCGAGATGTCAAGCCTGCACCCTCTATATTAGGATCGTCCTTATCCAAAATATCCAAGGCATTCTCTATAAGGTGGAAAAATTTAGTCAATCTACTCACTGTGAGTGATTTCATGGGGCTCTCGTGAAGTTCTACTGCCTCCTTTTCCTCCCTCCTCACGTTGTCGCTGACCTTCCATATCGTCCAAATCCTCGGCAGTCAATTCCTCCTTGGGGGAAAGAAGCAGGGCATCCACATCCTCCTCAGCAACGTCAATGAATCCCACATGTTGTGTGAGCAGAACACACTCAAGTCTCGTCCTTGACAGCCGATCATCGAGATCAAAACCAGTGAAAAAGTTTACAAACTGCGGGCTAAACACCTTCCTTGCTCCATTTAAACACGACTCTGTAACTTCAGCCCAAGAAACCTTCACATACCACATGGCGTCCTTGATATTAAACTCTTTCCAGTAATCCTTAACCGCATTCTTCTTTACCTCTTTCACCGAGATATCATTGTCCTCGGCTGCATTTTCAAGGTCGCCCATGCTGACATCTGTATCACTGCTGAGGTCTGTAAGAGACTTCCTAAGGTAATGAGATTTCAGCATCTGCAATACCCCCTGGTCCATTGGGTGGAGTATTGAAGTTGTATTTGGCATCAGAAACACAACTTTTATATTCGAATGAAGATCGGCAATTGACGGAGAATGGGTTGGAGCATTGTCTAAATTGAAAAGAATTTTGAAGGGTAAATTCTGACCCTTACAATAACATTCTAACTCGTTTGGGAGATGCGTCAAGAAATAAGCTTTAAAAATACTCCCAGTCATCCATCCTTTCCTATTTGCCTACCAGTGCACTGGAAGTAACTCTTCATAATAACCCTTTAGTGTACGAGGATTTTCTGAGTGGTAAATCATTTACAAGTTTCAGCTTCATGTCGCCCTCAGCATTGGCACAAAGCAGCAGGTAAAGCGATCTTGTGCTGCCTTATATCCTGAAATACGTTTTTCTTCTTTGGAAATATACATCCTGTCTGGCATTCATTTCCAATATAAAGCATTTTCATCCATATTGAATATCTGCTTTCCCGTATATCTCCATTCCTCTATGATGGCCCTTAGTTTAGCAGGAATCCACTTTGCAGCATCCGTATTAGCTGATGCGCTCTCGCGTTGCATTTTTAGGTTGTAATAACCAATCTTACGCTGAAAACTTGAAAACCAGCCAGGGTAGCTGCAAAGGGTTTTACCTCTTCGCCTTCCACCTTGGATTTCAAATACTCATAAATCTTGCACGCTTTTTCCTAACGATTTTATACGGTAAGTTTGTTTGCTGTGTTTTTTTAATGCTCATCCATGTACATAGCATTTTCTCCATATTCTCCATAATATCCGATCGAGAATATGAAGACTTAAGCGAAGTTAAACTAACACCAGCTTTTGGACTTTTCTTAATTCTTTCCGCATTTCATGGATAGTGTACAACGTGCTTTCACTGAGTTGCCTTGATTGTTTTATGGCCGCCATACTCTCACCACGCTTATAACGGGCCAACACTTAAAGTTTTACTTCAAGGTTTATTGCCTCTCTTGCTCTATTGGGAGTAGAAACACTTCCACAGTCTTTTCCTGGGCGTTTACTGGCCATGATAGATATATAAAAATCTGCAAAACAGCACAGGAAATACAAACCTTACCACAAAAACAGCAATAACAAGCGATATATCAACACAGTATGCTGGGTAAAGAGACACTGAAGCACATGGCAGCATGGCTGGAAAGCGCCTCCAAGGCTATCGCCTATTTACTAAAATGAACCATTTTTTTAATTTTTTTTTATTTTTCACATGCGCATTACTTGCACATTTCATATTTTTACTATTATATTTTGGAAGCGTTATTTTAATTTTGCTTCTTATAAACACGTGTAAAATGCGAGTTGACTGTATATGGATAGATTATTATTATTATTATTATTATTGTTATTATTATTATTATTATTATTATTATTATTATTATTATTATTATCATCATTATTGTTATTATTATTATATTGCGGCCTATAAGTCGAGTTTTTAAGGTAATTTTTTAAGGTCAAAACTAGGGGTTGACTTATAGGGTAGATATAAAATAGCAACCTTTAAATATATTTGCACCAATAACATCAGGATACCGGAAAACTACTATTGAACTTGGCCTAAGGGCTGTGTTTACACATGTTATTCTACTAAGACTGTAGGTGGTTGGACACTCACCATTAGGGTTTTAAAAGTAAATATTCGTCCGATATAGTGGTGAAACAGGTGAGTACAGAAAAAAGTAAAAACTGACTGTTTGTTTATGTTGAAATGCTTGAAGTCGGTGGTGTTTTCAATCTGTTTGAATTATTTTATTTATTGCTGTAGATAAAACTTAATTTACAACCCAGTACTTAGTGACTCAGGCCGACATTGGGTCAGGCTAAGTAATAGTTTAGGGGGGTCGACTTTTCTGCAAGGTAAACCTCTAGTACAACATTTTGGGGTCAAATTATAAAAGTCGACTAATGTGCCAGATCGACTTATAAGCCACAATATATGGTATTTATTTATTCCTGAGAGTAAGTTAGAAAGAATACAGTACCTGTCGTAGAAGGCAACTAAATGGGAGAAGCCTAACAAAGGTTTGGGAGTCCATCCTTCTACATATTTTTTCCTTGCTTCAAATCAATTAATGGAAAAGTGAGGATATCAAGCAGCTTTGGTTATAGCATTGTTGCCTTCTCTTTTATATTCAGTTAAGTCCAGCCTGCTGGCTTCAGCAGGATTTGATATCATGTTGGAAACATTATTATTATTATTATTATTACTATTATTATTGATAGAACAAATGCAGTGCAGGAACGCATTTTTTTAAATGTCTTAAAATAATTTACCCTACTTGACGGAAATTGTACCTGGGAACTATAGTCTAAAACGCCACAGCTTAGTCCACTGTGGTACAGCAGAAGCTGTGGCGTTCTAGACTAGATTTCCCAGGTTCGATTCCCGACAATGAAGGTAGATTGTTTGAATGCATTATTGTTTTTATTATGTTTACACTTTGTGCACAGACTGTATTTATTTGCTGTCATAGACTAAACTACACTATACTGTTTATAAAAAATTCAGAGGGTAATGATAAATACCGCATTTTACTGCAGTTTTGAATAGTCCTTTTTATATTATCATTACAGGTATTTCCATACTTTGTTAATAAATTTTATAGTTTGAAAAAACTGCATTTTGATATATCTCAGATGTTGGAAGAAAGAATACTGAATTCGTATTCTCACTTTAATAGGGAACCTATAAGATAAAATAAGAGCACAAGTTACTAATTTGTTGGTGTACCCTAAACTGAGTGGCTGAACTGCTCCAAGTTCCTAAAAAGGCCACTGCCAATCCCACTTTCCCACACAGCTCTCAGGGAGTGATGGTGAATAAGGATGTGTGCTGTGCAGTCTTCCTTGCGTTTCCTAAATTGCTCTCAATATCCTGCTTGAAGGAGTTGTTGAGAATCAATTGCCAGAGAGTCATTTTTTGATGTAGAAATATTGTATTATTGTATTGAGAGATGAGGTCATTACTCGTGTGACCAAAGCCTCTCCCAGGTTTTTTGTACCGCTTGAAGGGCAGGGATTGACTGTGGTAGTTCGGCCTCTTTTGCTACTTATCTAAGCTGAAACTCTGGAGGGTAGAGCTATGGTGAAGATGCTGCCACTCCAGGCTTGCAGTATGTTATGAATACTTCCCTCCTTTGACTTCTCATCTTGCCTGAAAGAGTTCCTAAAATAGGCAAGAACTGGCATTACTGAAATTAAATTTAACAATGTTGCTAGCGCTAGAAGAATATTAAGGCATTTCTTGTTTGTTATTTTGACTGTTATTCCCTTTGTAATGTTTATAAATTTTACTTGAAATTATTCATTCCATGTTAATATGAGGGCTTGTTTTATAAACAGTTATAGCTACTTAGAATACAAGTACATTATCTTTCTAATTTATAGTATTGATATTTTTAGTATTTTAACAATACCTTCAGCAATTACATAAATGTTTTTAATTTGAGGCTATGTGTTAGAGAACGGAACACATTCCATGTGTAGAAGACTAAGAAAAATGTATGTAGAATTTTACAACTTTCAAAATGCCATATCCTGGAAACTTCATATACAGGAATTTTCGACCATATTGCCAGTAAAATATTGGGATTCCTGGCTGCTCTTGGGAAACCAGTGTTAAATGAAGATGCTGCTATACCTAACTCCATTTTTACAACAGT
>JAXCGZ010020948.1:0-60000 GCA_037179515.1 Halocaridina rubra | reverse complement strand
ATGGCCTTTGCCAGTATTGATAATCGTTTAAATATAAGAAAAATACTTCTGAAGGAATTTATATTGTTACTTAGAAATAATTTCAAGACTGCATGTGCAACTCTCACGATATTTATAAATAATTTAATGATCACAACTGTTATGTGTGCTAGAGTTAGTTTTTAGAAAATATATATCTATAACAAATTTACTTTTTGACAGTCAACTGATGTCCAGTGCTTTAATAGCTGTTCTTTTCTCATATCCTTCCCAACTTTTCAGGATAATCCTGTAGGGAATGACAGCCATAGAATCAGTGGTCGTTTTTTATTTGAGGCTAAGGCGAAGCATGCTTCATTAGTTCCAGTGTCAAGCCTCATGAAAGCTGAGGATTATCTTGGCTCAGAAGCTGTCAGTGCTGAAGTACACGCAGGTCTTAATTCATGTGCGAAAAAGAACTCGCACCCTCCTACTAAGGTAATATTGTAATTGCTTTCCTAGGTAATATCCATTTTTCTCAACTTTTCCATTATATTATAATTCATTCATTCTTACATTTTGAAAGCACCCAGATATATATATATATATATATATATATATATATATATATATATATATTATATATATATATGTATGTATGTATGTATGTATGTATGTATGTATGTATGTATGTATGTATGTATGTATGTATGTATGTATGTATGTATGTATGTATGTATGTATGTATGTATGTATGTATGTATGTATGTATGTATGTATGTATGTATGTATGTATGTATGTATGTATGTATATATATATATATATATATATATATATATATATATATATATATATATATATATATATATATATATATATATATATATATATATATATATATATATATTCTAGCTAGTCAAACGTAAATATTGGTTTTAGTAAAATATTATAAGGTATATGCTTCATACATCTCTAATGTCATTTGCTTTGCACATTTTACCTCCTATCTGTAAAACATTGAATATTCAAAGAGAAAGATGCGTGTGTATTAACTCTTTAAATATTGTACTTATATCCTTTGCATAGTACACATTTATTATTATGTGAAATTATTTATACTCTATTTATACTTTTGTTAGGTTTAATTCTTAAGGGTCAATTCCTGGAAGTTTTTCCTCAACGGGAGCTTTTTTAATAAATTTATAAGTTTTATGATATTCATGTGGTCTTAGGTTTAATGAATCGTATTAAGTTAAAGTATATATGAATTATATTTACTTCCTCTTTTTCTTTAGCATGTGTAGTGCTTGAGTAGAAATGTGTTTCCCTAGTAATAGCTCTAATCACAACTAATAATCAAAACTTTTAGTCTAGTGCATATTTTTGCACGATAGTTGTCTTTTATATATCTCTGTGATCCTATGCTTGAGGATTTCTGTGTCCTTATTTATTTCTTACTGACTTCATACATCAAATACAATTTTTAATTACTTTTTACATTAACATAGATGTTAATAGCAGGCCAAGATGGCCCAAACATTGGGTATGAAAGGGAGCCATGTCCCACTGAGCAGCTTATACAGTTAGACAATCACAAGATTTCTGACTGCAGGCAGTTGAGAAGACAGAATGCTAGTAGCATGCTACGCCGGCCTTACAAGGTATCTGTTGCATGTTTTCCAAGCCTTTTGCAGGGATACTCCTCCTCTGCTTTCTGTTAAGTGCTTTTAAGTCTATCATATTATTGTTATTTTTTCTTGCTTGTTTTTATTTTTTACGATATTATTAATAAAATTTTAAAGTGACGTAGGCTGTTACGGGTTATATGGAGTGCGTTCTCCACTCATACTAGTTTGAAAGCGAGAGAGTAAGTGCTTTTTGCAGTGTCTAACTGATAAGAGCATCTCCATATAGAATAAATATTTCCAACTTGAGACATTGAGAGAGCATACCTCCATGATATATAATTGGCTTACCTGCTATCTTGCTTGATTTTCTATAATGCTCAAATTACTTGAGAAAACCCCTTTGCAAGCTGAAAATTTTACTGTTGATATAATGGTCTCATTTAGATATCACGTATTCTGATACATGGGTATTCATTAAATATTTAAGAGGGAGAGAAGGAACTGTGTTACTGCTTGGATTTAGCACTTTTGAGTATCAAATGCTAGATGTGTCAGCACTTAACTGATCTAACTCATTCTCTCCTGTAACCATGAGCATCATTTCAGTACCATCAGAGAAAATTGGGAGAACAGATATTAAATAAAATATAAGGCAAAAGCTGACATTATAATCAAATATAATACATCCTAATTGAGAATAAGAATTATCATAGAACTAATTAAGTGAGATATGCACTAATGATCGACCATTTCATCAGTCTTAAAATGTATTCAACTCATTACACTTATTATTTTATTGGGAACGCCCTAGCTCACTGATTAGAGCAGTCGACACGGTAAGTGACAAACCTACAATCGAGTCCACCCTGGGGTCTTAGCTTCAACCTGTCTATATCCACATCTGTAGTGGGGATCAATAGCAGCATAGATATCATATTAAACTTTACAAATACGAATAATTATATACAATCAAACTAATTCAGATGAGAGAGAATAAATTGTAGGATGTCTTCTTGATTATAGAGTAATATTTTATTTATTTACATTATTACTTAAAAAAATATCCTCCATGGACATCACCCTGAAGAGAAAAAATCTCTTCAGGTTGAATGTTGTGAAAGAGAGGTGAATATGAAGCTTTCCTCACAACATAGGCTTAATGCAAGGCTTCGCCCATAAAAGTTTCAAGCTTGCAGAAGTGACTTTAGAGAACTGTCTTTTTGCAGTGGCCTTTAGAAAAGTTTTCTGTGTTAGGCATTATTTTGTAAGTTTTGCACTATGTTCAGGTGTATTTACAAAGTAAACAAGAGTAGAGTTGCCATCTGGAAAATGGAAATCCCTAATATTAAAATAACCTCAAGCATTGTCATGTTTTAAATCATTATACAGAAGCTTCCCTACTTACGAACAACCAAGGTACAAACATTCACAGATATGAACAAAAACCTACCCTTTATCTACTCATGTATTTTGTGTGTATTACTTTACTGTACTGCATTATTACATTATTATTACTGTATTAATATTCATTTATACTGCATTTTTTACGTTTTATGTGATTATTAAGAAGCATCATAGAGGACAGTAATTACAGTGTTACACAAGGTTGCAGGACCCATTGTTTTAGATATTCCCATCGAAGAGAGTGATTGAGAGATTTTTCTCCAAATGACGAAGACCAACAAGTTCCACTTCCAGAGAGGTTCATACATATGCCTTGGTGCTTTTCCAAGGTTTGATTAAATTTAAATGGTAGAGCAAATATCTCTGGATATATCATATTTTGGTGAAACAATCTATGCTGAAGATACTTTTTTGGATAAGTGTCTTCAGCTCGTATTCCAAGGCAGAAGGTACTTCATTGTTGAAGGCATTTCTAGAGAAAAGCTATTAACTCTTTGGGAGAAGAATATCTCTATCATCGCCTTCAACAGGGATGTCTGAAACAAATAATCCTGAAACCTTGTGTAATAAGTGCTGTCCTCTCTGGTGCTTAACTAACATATATGCATTACTGTAAATACAAAATATCAACTTGATACTGTATACTTTATGTTTTATGTAGTAGTTAAGTATCTTTAGCCAAAGTATTATGCAGTACTTCATATGTATGTACTCAATAGTACTTTATGTTACCTAAATACAACTTTCGAACAATTCTACTTAAGAACGGACTTCTGGAACCTAGCTCGTTCATAAGTTGGGAAGCGTCTGTAAACAGTAATGCCTTATTATCACCCTGAGAGGAATGTAAGAAATAAATTAAATAATCATACAGAGAGCAGGCAGTTCCTTCTCTTATACCATTTGTAGAGATGAAACAAAGAGAAATTTCATTTGGATTCTGAAAGTATTTTAAATCCAACTTTGGGACCATCAAGCCTTTTATTTTCTTTTTTTTTTAATTATTTTTTTTTTACACAACACCAGGACGGGCCAAAAAAAAAATTATAAAATAAAACAGCCCTCATCGAGCCTGGGCACGAAGAATACATAAAGGAAAGAGAAACAGAGATGGAGAGTGTAATGACTTGTCAGATGTGAAGGGATAATAAAAGATGTGTGATAAATATCCAAGAATATTCAGTGTTGAATGTCTTTTGGGCTAATGTTCTATGAGGACCTTTTTTAATGGAAACTGCAGGTAAAGTCCCAAAGCAAGCTCAATAAACTTCAGTAGGACAGTTTTATATTTCAGAGAGGCTTTTGGTTAAAAACTTTTTTTTGCAAAAGCTTAAAGAGAGGAAATTCAATTCAGAAATAAGTACATTTATCTCCCTCTTAATAAAATAAAGAATGACCACATCATCTCTCACAAATGCAGAGTCAACTGTCTTTTGATTCGACAAAATTTCTGCGGAGGCCACAGAATAGAAGAAAGAAAGCCACTCCTTTTGTTATGTGTAAACATGGTATTGGGAAATTAGTTTCACCCAAGATTATGAACTGAAACGAGACTGCCAAAAGTAGTATACTGTGATCAGATATGCTCTGTTAACTTAGTTTTGAGAACAAAATGCTAGCTGTTAATATAAAATAAGAATTATTGGTAACTCTTTCAAAATTGCCAAAGCCAGAAACTCTGGCTTTACCTTCACTATGTCTATTGAACTTGCAAGAGATAATGTAAGTGAATAAGTGACCAGACCTACTCCCAGAATATTAACCAGCATGCCCAGTGGAGTGAGGTAAAGAGAAGGATGTGGATATCTATTCACTTTGGATCAAGACAGAGTATGTCCTAACACTTAGTATGTTAGACCAAGCTGGAGAAGGAGTGATTGTCAAGCTGACCATTCATGTGAAGCCTTTTCTAAAGCTAAAAAGAATATATATTGCTAGTTACAAATATTAGTAAACACGGTTGATAAGAATTTTTTTTATAGTTAATGGTGGAAAGTTAGCCCCTTGCAATAGGTGAGATATTGTGAGTATAAACACTCCCCAACCTACAAACAAGTTAGGTCCGTTCGTAAGTAGAATTGTTCGTAAGTTGTGCTTAGGTAAAAAAAAAAGTACTTTACAGTACATATATATGGTGTACTGTACAGCACTTAGGCTAAAGACACTTAACTACTGCATAAAACATAAATTAAGCAGTATTAATAAATCTTAATTCAGCACTAATAATGTAATGATATAGTACAGTACAGTAATACATATATTAATACATGGGTAGATAATGGGTAAGTTTTTGTTCATATCCGTGAATGTTCATAACTCTGTTGTTTGTAAGTAGGGGAGCTTTTGTATTGACAGGAGGGAAGATATTCATTACAGAAGTAACTCTTTGAGGTAGAGTAAGAACTGCGGGGTATGAGCTCACAGATGGAAAATATCCACTATTCTCAGAAATCTTTCTCTTATTCCAAAGTAGTTGGCAGATATTAGCAATGCCACTATGATAAAAAACAACATGTGGGTAGCAAGCAAAACACCACCTCCAGAAATTCATAGTGGAAAAAGAGATGAATGTCTTAGGCTACGGTGCATCTTTGATATCCATAATAACACCACACTCTGCACATGGATATTTCTGGTATCATCACGCTTCGCTTAGATATATGCTTATGCTACAGTTCAGCTTAATGCGTCCGAATAACATTTTATTTTCAATTCCCAATTAGGAAGTTTTCAGTGTCTATGGAGTTATGATAATTGCTTCAAAGTTAAAACTCTCCAGACCACTGCTGACTCTCATACCTGTCATAGTGAAGAAACACTAACAAAAATTCCCATTGGGAACGGGGAGAATACATTGTAATATTTTTTTGTGGTTATATACATACTCTTGTGTCTACTAGGATATCTCTATCTCTCATATCCAGTGATATTTTTCTTATTTTGGCAAATGTTCACTTTATGGTCTACCATTTGTATTCACATTTACCGTTAACAATTTTAAGAAATACTTGTCATTTTTTTATTATTCAATATTATAACGTTCACAGTTATATTACAGTTTTTTCTCTTGCCAAGTCCTTGATATGATAATCAATAACCCATTTACACCTCAGTTTTCATTTATCCCTCCAATCTTTGCTCCTAGCACTCAGTAATATTATGTCTCACATTTGCTATCATCTGTCACTTATACAGCCCCATATCCCTTCACTTGGAGATCACATTTTTCATCCTCAACATGTGTATTAACTTCCTTATATCTCAGTGAACCTAAATGCTTTCTTATTCTTGAAAATTTCATCACTTGTATCTTATATGTTGCCATTTGACCCTTTTGAAGACCTCAAAATTCAGATTATTCAGGAATTCACATTTCAACAAGACATACCAGAGAAAATAAGTGTAACCCATCCTCCTTTGCACTCATAATCAATAGATGTTTCACCATCTTGGAACTTGCTTAAATACGGCACAGAAGGCACAAGGGATCAGGATGATAATACTGGCAAGCTTTTTACTTACATGTACAGACTTAGGTAAAGATAAAAGGTGTTTATATGACCATTATCACTTCTATGTGCTATGCATTAAAAATATTATTTATTGGCCAACTGCTCAAATTTTTATTGCAAAAAAGCTACCCTTCTCCACCCAGTAACCCCCTGTCTCTCTTCTTATTTCATCAGTTGCCAACCCAGGAAGCAGTTTCCCACTCCCTATTTATGTTTTTCTTTGCTTTATGTTTACTTTGAGCACAGGCATAATGAGGGCAATTTCTTTAGCTTGTCCTATCTACATATATATATATATATATATATATATATATATATATATATATATATATATATATATATATATATATATATATATATGTCCTTCAATTTCCTTACAAAACCTTAACCATTCACATTTACGAAATTCACGTGTGTCTCGTGAAATAACATCATATATATATATATATATATATATATATATATATATATATATATATATATATATATATATATATATATATATATATATATATATATATATATATATATATATATATATATATATACAGTAATCCCTTGCTCTATCGCGGTTCACCTATCGTGGATTAACTGTATCGCGGGATTTATTTATTTATTTATTTTATTTTATTTTTTTTTTTTTTTTTTTTTTTAAAGATTATTGTGACACCAGGATGGGCCAAAAAATTATAAAATAAAATAGCCTTTATCAGGCTGTAAAGAGAAACAGAGATGGAGAGTGTAATGACTTGTCAGATGTGAAGGGATTATAAAAGATGTGTAATGAATATCCAGCTCTCAGTTGGGTTTTAGTATACCTCTGCATTACCTTCATGATGTCTGTTCCAATAATTCTCCTTAGATCTTATTATTATTGTTATTATTATTATTATTGGCAATAATAATTTTCCTTTGATGATGATTGTGGAGATTATTATCATCATTATTATTATTATTATTATTATTATTAAGGGCTCATCATTGTTTGTACATCTGTTTGTTTATTTACTTTTAATAACTGTGTACAGTGCCCCTTCCTAGTTGGCTGGGACAAAGTGAGTGTGGGGGGTTGGGTAGAATAGAATGTTGGAGAGAGAGAGAGAGAGAGACATCTTTAATTAACTCTTGTTCATTCAACCAAAACTACATTATTTATTGTAAAAATAATGGTTTAATTGCAAATTCGTAATAGTACTGATATTACTAAATAATAATAATAATAATAAGATCTAAGGAGAATTTTTGGAATAGACATCATGAAAATAATGCAGAGGTATATTAAAACCCAGCAGAGAGCTGGATATTCATTACACATCTTTTATAATCCCTTCACATCTGACAGGTCATTACAAGGGTGATAATCAATAAAGTTTTAAAAATTCATGATCAAACCAGAACTCGTAATGGGTAATGGATTTAAGCTTGATAAATTTAGGTTCAGAAGGGAAATTGGTAAAAATTGGCTTGGTAATACCGTAGATTCCTAGTAAGATAATAAATGCCAAAATATATATAAATAAAGATATATATATATATATATATATATATATATATATATATATATATATATATATATATATATATATATATATATATATATATATATATATACTGTGTATATATATATATATATATATATATATATATATATATATATATATATATATATATACATACTGTATATATATATATATATATATATATATATATATATATATATATATATATATATATATATATATATATATATATATATATATATATATATATATATATATATATATATATATATATATATATATATATATATATATATATATATATATATATATACTGTATATATATATATATATATATATATATATATATATATATATATATATATATATATATATATATATATATATATATATATATATATATATATATATAACAGCAACAAAGAGAAGGATGACTTTTTCTAGTCTTTAGACATTTCCTGAGGGAACTGGTTACTCAATAGCTACCTATAGTTCCTATTTAACAGTTCTGAGGATCTGATATTAGGAAAATGAGGTATTGTAAAATACAGAAAGTAATGGTAGTCTTATTATGCCTATCATCCTCTCTCTCTCTTTCCAAATTCCACTTATCTATATGCTTAAGAATTACACACTGGAGTAGAGCTGATTTCAACAGAGTTCGGCTTACTGTAGGATTTCGTATATATAATTCAAGAGATATTAGCTCTACATGGAAAAGGCTTAGTAGCATCATATTTTTTTCCCAAAATTTATTTTGAATATGACTTCATTTACATAGGTAAAACATGTCTATACTTCTTGTAAGTTAAATAGCAAAGACATTTTCCTCACACCACTTGCAAACTAGTTTTCCTCTTAAAGCTAAGATATGTGATTGAGTATATTTTTAAGCTGCCAACTTGTACTGGAAAGCTAGTAAGGTACATTTCCCTTTAGGTTTACTTTTCTATGTCTGATATGGTAATGGCATCTTCTTTTAAAAAGCATGTGAACCAAATAAATGAAAGGGGATATTTTATACCTGACCAAAGCATTCTGGTAAAAGCTGTCTGTGCTCTGTAGTCAGTACACAAGCCACTAAATATTTTTTCACCATTTGTTTAGGTAAGTTAAATATGGAATTATGACCTGTCATAATATATGATGTGATCTCTTTCTTCTATTTCCAATATTTCCTCTTTATCAAATGTTTTCATCATATGCAGTGTGATAACCAGTTGGGTAGCGATGTTACAAGTATGACCCACTTCCACATCTTGGCATATGAGCAACTGGCAGCTGGTGGTCAGCAGCGTATGCCAGGTCCTCCTCCACCTCCTTACTCTGAAAAGGATGATTGGGAAATACTTCCCCATATGACTTACAACACACAAAAGAATATGCTATCAAGCAGCAAGGTAAAGTTATTTGATGAACAATTGTCGTTACTTTACAATCATAATCGTGTTTATGGTGGTGCGTGTTTACATTTTGTGTCACTTTTTATCTTCATTATGGGGGTAGAAACCGACATTGTGGGGCTGGGAATTTCAACTCTTTAGTATATTTAAAACCATGGATTAATGTCATTAGAAATGTGGCCATTTTCTTAATATTCTTAGTGCTGAGACTAATGGTAGTGATACAGTATGCTTTAGTTGCAGAATGTATTGTGTCTAAAGTATTATATTACAGTTACAAACTTAAAAGCTTATTACAAGTAGTCATTCTACAGGAAACTTTACATGAGCATAAGTCCCGACAGCGAGATAAGAGCAAGATGTTAGGTCGTAATAGTGAAAAGAAGAACAACAAGTGGAAATCTCAAGCAACGAGTGGTCGCTCAGCAGGAGTAAATGAGCATGAACAAGGATCCCCAGTTGGAGGATACACTGAGTCCTCTGATTTCCCAGTGAACCCTCTTTACCATCTATCTCTTCATGGTAAGTAATCATATTGCACTAGTATTTTATTTAAATTTCTAACAAGTTTTCATGTTTTTGTGTCACTATCTGCAAGATAGTATAGTTGTGTCTTTCCAATACTCATTAATAAGATAGTCCTGTTATGAGATGATCTCATATGTAACATTCCTTTATTGTACCTACTCTTTTACTCTTATATATTAATATTAATTATATCATGTTTGCTAAGGGTACTTTATTCTAATTTTTTTTCTTGAAGACTTTCATGACCTTGTCAGCATAAACTTGTATAAATCCATATATATATATATATATATATATATATATATATATATATATATATATATATATATATATATATATATATATATATATATATATATATATATGGTAGGAAAAGTCCATTAAATGAAACAACGAAAATAAATATATATAAAGTACTTATTAATTTCGTGACCTAAACTGGTCACCTTCACAAAGTACATTGTACTTTGAGAAAGTGACTAGTTTAGGTCACGAAATTAATAAGTACTTTATATATATTTACTTTCGTTGTTTCATTTAATGGGCTTTTCCTACCTTTTTAGACTGCATGTTAACAGTTCAGTGTTATTAATATATATATATATATATATATATATATATATATATATATATATATATATATATATATATATATATATATATATATATATATATATATATATATATATATATTATATATATATATATATATATATATATATATATATATATATATATATATATATATATATATATATATATAGTGTGTGTGTGTGTGTGTCTTCAGTGCTGCGGTCATTAAAGACACCTTCTAGCTGATATTTCCATCAATAATGGTTGTCACCAGAAAGCCATCCATTGCAAAATATGTATAAAACAATGGGAATATTTTATGCAAGCTTAGCAGAATTAGGGTTAGAAGTTAAATGGGATATAAACTAAGGAGAATGATGAAGTACCACTAGTAATATTACTATTGACTCTTGGATCAGAAATGGATCTCTAATCTCTATCTAATTACATGGATAGCATTATGCCATTTATATGATGAGGAGCAATACATACGAATGAGTTTTGAGTTACAAACAACTGGTCAGGCAAAATTGTTTGAGCATACACTAGACTCAGGAAGAGAAATGATATGGCCTTTTACTTTTCATTCACGTGTAGAGAGCTTGTTTATATGCTAGTGAGAAGTGTACTAAAGTGTTTGGTTGAAAATGAGTGTCCTTATGTAGGAATTGGAAAAATTGTACTTAAAAGATGGTTTAGATCTAGTCTCTGTTTAGTTTCCTTTTAACCTAGAATAGTGTTCCCTTTTACTGTCCTCTTTGACATTATGGATAGAACATTGCTCTGTACCAGTTAATTCCTTTTCTTCACCTCATGTATCTCTCTCTTTGCAGTAGATTTAGATGCAAGAGGTTCGTAAAATAATGAAAAATTCTATCTTCTGTCATTTTTATTGAAGACAAATATTTCAGGCATTGATCAACTTGAAGTAGTGTCAGATGGAGATGGAAGTGTGTATGAGACTCCAGAGGGCAGCATCGAAGGAACAGAAGAGGATTTGGATATTGGTTCCATGGTGGAAGTTGTCATTAAAGAAGTTCCTAGGTATGGTTATATGTATCAGTATTTAAATTCAATATCTATATATCTGTATACAAAAGCCATTATCCCCCTTATATGAGGAGTGGCTAAGTCAAAGCAAAAAATTTGATTGCATGAGGAAAATACACAGGACATAATTCTCAGTCCCCTCACTGCTCCATTTAGTCAACTTTTATGACCTACAGGGGAACAGAGAGTAGGTGTTCTTTCCTCCCTCAGGGAGAAAAATATAATGAGGAACTTAATCAGCCAAAGTTTGTGTTACCTTATTTGACAGGTGCCCTTTGCTGGTATGACTCCATATATAGGTGGAGCTAGCAGGATGGTAAAACTTTAAAAGAGGGAAAGCACCAAGGCTTCATCATAGCCTGCCCATCCTTAGGGCCTGTTCACACTGGGCGTTTTTAACCTCGGCAGCCACCAGCGCGTTTAACGCTGTAATCATTCACACGAAGCGTTTTTGACCGTGGCGGCCACAGCGATGCAGTGGTGTGTATGTGACTTATTACAGGGATCAGTTCACATGGAGGCCAGGGTTGTCATGGTAATGCATTGTCTCTCTTCTCATTGACAGGCATACAGCCAATGATGGCGTCTGCTGTCCTCAAAACGCACTGTCTCTTTTTCCCATTTGCTGGCATACACCCAATGATGGTGCCTGCTCTCCTCAAAACGTGCATTTCACTGCTCTATGTGAACGATGACATTCATTTGTATGTATCTCAACACGCCTGCCAAATGCGTGTATGCTAGGGGGATCTCACCACCGTGACGTTTTGGAAAATGCCGCGGTTATGTGTGAACGATTCCATAAACATTGAAAATGTGACGGCTCGTTTCCGACTGCGTGTTTAAAATCGCCCTGTGTAAACAGGCCCTTACTGCCTTCCATCAATTGTACTGAGGCTAGATAATATATTGAGAAGGGGATTATTAGCTCTGAGCCTCATTAGCCGTTTAGTCAGTGATTTGATATGCAAGGATTATGAGTGAGATACTCTCTATTTTTCTCCACCACCCCACCATAAGTAATATATGATTTTATCATATGAAGGAGATTTTGTCCTCAAATGGATTTTAATATATTTAGCTCTTATATTATGCACTTCATATTTGATACCTGTTATCTGAGAATTATGGGAGACTTTAAAAGAAGTTTTGAAAGGGAAACAAAAGAGTGTAAAGAGTCATCTAGTAGAGATGAAAGCTTGAAAGGAACAGATGAGAGAGTTGGAAATGAGAAGGGCTGAATATTTCGAGTAATTGTCGAATGATGAGGATGATAGTGGATATATTGGAAGAGGAAACAAGAGTTGGTAGTGGAGATGGTGGGTTGAGTAATTTTAAGGAAAGATTAAATATTATGTTATTCAAGGAGATTGACAGTTTCAGATATCTGGGAGGTACCAATATGGTAAGGATAGCCAGGAAATAGCGACAGACTATAAAGTAACAGGAGTGTTAAAACTTCTTGAGGCACTGAGTAGTGTCTGTAAATAAATACTTATTATGGCAGATGAAGTTTGAATTGTATGATAGAATCACTGCCCCTACAGTTGCATGGTAGAAAGTGTTGGACTCTGAATTGAATGAGGAATATAAAATTGAATTGCCTGAAAAGAATTTGTTTAATCATATCCATCCATAAGATCAGGAATTGTAGTGAGATTGGAATTTTTGTGATTAGAAATAGTGTACAGAAAAGAATGGAAGAGAGGCTACTTAGTTAGTTTGGGCACTTAGAAAGCTTGGACAATACAGAATCTTGAGGATATATAGGATGGTCTTTTTGGTATTAAAACTAGAGATAGGCAAAGGAAGGGATGGGGGTATGGTTTGTGTGATGCCTTCTCCAGGAAAGACCTTGACATACAAGGGAATAAGAACTGAATAGGAGATGGAATAAGTTGTTGCTAAGCGATTTATAAGTTGCATGGAAATCTGAGGTCTATTGTGGAAGCTACGTACTCATGATATACAGTATGCATAACAGTGACTGTGAATGAATATTTATGATAAGAGGGATAGAAATTAATTTTATTTGTTTTGAAGTTTGCAGTTCTCTGTTTCTTTTTGCCCCCTTTGTCCTCATATTTGCTATTATTTATGGAAGGTTCACAGCTTATGGCCCCCAGTACCTGGCATATAGGGGTGCGAAGAATCTCCGGGGATTTTGTTGACTTCACCACTGGCTTGAGGGCAAACACGCCTGGTGGTAGTAATGGTTAACCTTGCACCTCCTAATAGAGCTGCTTCATTCACTCTTCACTATTCTAACATTCGTGGCCTGAACTTTAATCTTTTGTCTATGGAACAGCACTTAGGTACTTTCCTCCCTAACCTCCTCCTCCTATCTGACACCCAGCTGTCTATCCATGCTTCCACTGACCCCTTTCAAATCTATCACTATAAGCTGTATTCTCGTTTTCTTTCCAAAGGCAGGGTCTGTGCCTACTGCAACACTAACACTCCTATTGCAAGGCTCATGGACCTTGAATTTCCTGACTTTGATGTTCTCTGGCTAAAAATCTATCTCTCCACTACCACTATATTCCTTTGCTTCCGCTACTCCTCTCCAAACTCCGAGTTTGTGTCTCTTTGAATATCTGTCTTTTTGCCATGAGTCCTTGCTATCGTCTCACCCACATGCCGAAGTTCTCTATATTGGAAATTTCAATGTACACCACAGTGAGTGGCTGAATTCTACTCACACTGTTGTGGGAGGAAGTGAGGCACTTGCTTTCTCTATTACTCATGATCTAAAGCAAATTATCAAACATGCTAATCGTGTTCCTGATCGACACAAACATGCAGCAAGCACTCTTGACCTATCTCTTACTTCTAACCCTTCAAAGTACTCTTATTCTGTGCTTCCCCTCTTGGTAAATCTGACTACTCTGTGACCTCAATCAATTCCATTTTTGCTCCCCCTCCACCAGTCCCTCCTACTCAGCGCTACCTTTGGCACTCTGAGCGTACCCAGTGGATGACTACTGCTTTCGTTCCCGCAACCCCGATCAGGTAGCCCTAAATAGTTGCCAAGATCATAACCTTGGGAATGGAGGCGTACATCCCCTCCTCTTCAAAAATGTTCTTTCCCCCTAAACCTTGATTTGACCGTGCCTGTTCTGTGGCTATCCTGGCCAGGAATCAGGCACACCGGTCTTACCAAGCCTCACCTTCCAATTTAACTCACTCTGCTTTTATTGTAGCTAGGAATCGCTGTACTGCTCAGATTCAAAGGTCTAAGGCTTCCTTTATAAGAAGGAAAATTGATGACATTAACTCCTCTCCCACTGACAGATGTTTCTGGTCCCTAGCCAAAAACTTCTCCAAAAACTTCTGTAACTCAAGCTTTCCCCCTCTAACTCGTTCTGATAGCTTGCTCTCCCACTGACATAGCCACTCTCTTTGGCTCTCACTTTTCTGCCAACTCTTCTATAAACGATTCCAGTGCACCTGTCCCTCAATCTTTATCCTTCTCTAACCCTATATCCTCACCTATCCTTTTGTCGCGCAGTGTTCATAAGGTTCTTCGCTCGCTAAAGACGAACAAGGCATCTGGTCCCGATGGTTACCCTGCAAGGTTCCTTAAGGAGTTTGCAGATGAACTGGCTCCCATGCTCTGCCATCTTTTTGACCTCATTCTCTCAGCTAGTATCTATTCTTCATCTTGGAATAACGCTCTCGTACAACCTGTTCCTAAGAAGGGTGACTGCTCTATTCCTTCAAACTACCGACCTATTTCCCTAACTTCTTCTATTGCTAATGTTTATGAAACTTTGCTCAATGCCCACATCTATAATTGCCTTGAATCTAACACTTATTTCAGATCACCAGTACGGCTTCCGCAAGGCAGTATCCATTGGTGACCTCCTGTCCTATCTTACTCATTTATGGTCATCTTCTCTGAGGAACTATGGGGAATCCTTTGTTGTCGCCCTTGATATCTTTAAGGCTTTTGACAGAGTCTGAAACAAGGCTCTGTTGGCCAAATTCCTTGCCTATAGCTTTACCCCTTCTCTCTGTTCTCTTATTTCCAGTTTTCTTTTTGACAGTTTTATATCTGTAGTTGTTGATGGTGTGACATCTAGCCCTTTTTCTGTTACCAGTGGTGTTCCACAGGGCTATGTTCCTTCTCTTCATGAATGATCTTCTACAATCCCCATCTTTCTCTCTTCTTCATGC
This sequence comes from Halocaridina rubra, assembly GCA_037179515.1. Lineage (NCBI taxonomy): Eukaryota > Metazoa > Arthropoda > Malacostraca > Decapoda > Atyidae > Halocaridina > Halocaridina rubra. The sequence continues at coordinate 44,244 of JAXCGZ010020948.1, read as the reverse complement.
CTTTGCCGACAATTCTACCCTTCACTTTTCCACTGCCTTTTCTTCATAACCTTCATCTGCTACTCGTAATCAGTCTCGTATCACTCTTTCTTCTACTCTTAACTCCGATTTGCAGAGGGTGTCTTAGTGGGGCACCCAAAATTTAGTTAAATTCAATACCTCCGAGACACAGTTTCTGGCTATTTCATTATCTTCTTATCCTCCTGATAACCCTATTGTCTTCGAAACTAACGAAATTTACCCTCGTTATTCTATCAACATATTAGGAATCCATATAGCCTCTAAATTGTCTTGGAGGAATCACATGATCCAAATTTCCAAATCTGCATCCAAAAAATTAGGGGTTCTGTTTTGTTTTCGTCATTACTTTTCCTCTTTACAGTTACTTAAAATCTATAAAGGTCTTATCCATCCCTGCTTAGAATACTGCTCACACATTTGGGGTGCTTCTTCTTATACTTATCTCCTTGATAGGGTTGAATATAAGGCAGTCAGACTCATTAATGATCCTTCTCTTACTTCTAATCTGTATTCTCTCTCTCTTCGCTGTAGGGTATCATCCCTATCTCTTTTTCTATCGCTACTACTTCCAACACTCTTCTGATGAGTTAGCGAGTTACATTCCTCCCCCACTGCCGAGTGGCCTCATCTCACAGATACTGTGTGGAGATTTGTAGCTCTGGAACTCTCTTCCTCCTGTCTTTCCAAATTCTTTAGACCTATCTTCCTTCAAAAAACGGATCTATCGTCATGTCAGGACTTAATCCTTCACATCTCTAGGTCCTCTGTACTTTGATTATTTTTTCTGTTTGTCATTTTCCTTTGTGTATCATAACCTCATTTCTGCCTTGTCCTTAACCTTTTTTTTTTCTTTGTCTTGGTGTCTTCTTGTTCCCAGGCCTTTCTTGATGAGGGCAGTTTTTGCCTGTCCCGGTGTCACATAGAAAAAAAAATATGTCAGCTCTTTTAACCTTAGTTTTACAAGGCAGTATGTATTAATAATTATGTAAACAGATATGTATTTCATTTAATAGATTTGGTGTAATTCGATGGCTTGGAACTGTCCCAGGAGACAAGAAGGAAGGAAGGAAAGTGGCTGGAGTTGAAATGGTAGGTTACTATATATATATATATATATATATATATATATATATATATATATATATATATATATATATATATATATATATTTTTTTTTTTTTTTTTTTTTTTTTTTTTTTTTTTTCATCTATGTAATAAACTTCAAATTAATAACACTTTAAAACAGAAGAGATGTACTTCAGAATTCTAATTCATAAAATATGCAACAATAACATCAATTAGAATATACAGTCTTTATGTTTTTCTCCTAGTTTTGTTGCAGGTGTGGTATGTAATGTACATATTGAATGTGATATACTGGTAGTAACAGTGAGTTTCCAATTAGAGGTACTAGCATGACATCAATAGCTATATTAGCTAGAATTGTAAATTGTACGTAATAATAAAAGGACTACTTGTTAAAGCACATCTTTATGTTGTCTTCATTTTTAAATGATTTTGCTCTGATCACATTTTATTCAAGTTACCATTAGGATGATTATCTTTTTCTTCTTTCCAGGAAGATGCCAAAGATGGGATATCTGATGGAACATTCAGTGGGAAGCGCTATTTCACCTGTGCCACTGGAAAGGCATTGTTTGTTCCATTACGCATGTGCCACAAGGACAGCCGGTTCCTGGAATCTATTTCTTCTAATCCCAGAGCTAGTTTAGGTACAAATTCTCAAAAATACTTTTATCCCGTAACTACAGGTCTCATAATGTAATATAGGTTGATGGTGTAAGTTTTGCCGTAGCTTCAAGAAACATTTGGCATAATATTATAGTATATTCAGTAATGTTTTAATGCAATCTTGATGTAACATCCTTAAGAAAATTGTCACTTGACATCGTACTGGTCATAATGATTTTTTTTCAACCTGACACTATAGCCAGCTCAAGAAAACAGTTTGATAACTGAAGACTGAAAAGATGCAGCAGGGCTGTATACTATACCCTGAATATATTCACTGCCTTATCATCTGTTACTTGGCAAAAAAAAATAGTATGGGGAGGAAGCTACTGTTTACCTTTTCGTATCCCTTTAAGTTGACTCTTATGACATGCAGTGAATACAGGGGAGGAATTCTTTCTCCTCCACCACCATGCATTTCTCTTTCAGCCATGTGCAGTGACATATGGGAAATATGACGGTAAAATTTATTTTCTGTTACTTGCAAGGGTAGTGGCATCAATATAGTCATCTTAATATGCACATAGAATGTTAAATAATGAAGTAGTGTTGGTGAGTGAAACTATATGTTACTGAAAAAAAGTCTTATACCTTTATTACGAATGAAATCACACCTTTAAGTGACCTTTAGGTCACACTATTTTATAGAAAGTTATATTTTATGTAAGGAATGTAGTTTACTTTATTCTATAGTTATTTAACAGTAAGTAGTTATATTGTTGTAAAGGTGAATTGCTAGAGTAAGTGTTTTTCTTCATTGTTTTAACGCCATTTAGTTCCTTCAAAACTATAAGTATTAGTATTTACTGGCATGAAAAATATTAACTGCAACAGTAATTATTAAGGATAGAAAAATATTCGATATTACAACTTTATATATTGCTAGATAATACATGTGCACTCATTGCTTAAGATATGACATAATTTTACTTGTGCTGTGTTGATGCTTGTAAATGGGGTATATGGAAATTTAAGCTATACAGTATATGTTTACTGTAATATTTATTTTTTTTGCTTAACTTATTACATAAAAATTTTATTGAGTTTGCAAAATCCTGTAGACAATGATTGAAACCAACTTTAATAAAATGTATGAGTGTATATTCAGTACTTAATTGAAACTAGTGAGAAACTGAAGTACATATCATTTTAGAAACGTATGTGGTAAAGCAAAGTTATAAAAGTGCAATGTGCAATTTAATTTTATGGAAGAACTTTAATTATATATCCAAACATTTTTAAAACTTGATCGACCAGTACTGTAATCTGTATGAAGTTTACAATATATGCTTCTTGAGATCATATCCATCCAAATCCATTTTATACGTAGATATAGATTCTGTATCTACAACAGAAAATCAGAGAATATGATCTTCCCTTATTTTTTTTCCTTCCCTCATAGTTTTTGAGATTGCTTGATGCAAGTCCTGAAACTCTGTCTTGTGTAAGGTATCACTTATAGATTTCTCTATTCTTGTGTCTAACTCTGAAGTTTTGGAATTCAGTTACTGTTCAGCTGAAGTTCTTTAGTATGATAGTGATATTGTTTTCATATCAATGCGGCTTCCCAGAAAATCTGTAAAAATATGTTCTGTAGAATAGGGTGAATAGCTATTAGGAACTTTTATATTCCATCTGAAATTTTTTTTTTTTCAGGGGGAAGATCATCCCGAGGTATTTTCAAAGTTTTTAAGTTTGTGTGCCCATATCTCCCCTTTCTTTAATTGAAACGCTAATGGCAGTGAGGAAATCTATGAAATGCCACTCAGGAGTTTATATCTAATATTCCTAAGTTAGATATAAAAACCTGATTATATATAATATATATATATATATATATATATATATATATATATATATATATATATATATATATATATATATATATATATATATATATATATATATATATATATATATATATATATATATATATATATATATATATATATAATTAGCTTTATCTTTGCTTTTTTTTTTTTCATGACAAATATCAACTAATCTTTATAACAATTGAAGATTGGCCTCATTGCTCTCTAAACATGAGTGGGATGTCTAATATTTTTGTTAAGTGTGGTTTGACTTACTTTATAACACTCTTGCAGTGATTGATAGATATTGCATGATACATTTCTTGTCCAGATTTGGATTTGTCTTCAGTAATATATTACTCAAATATTTCATTATTTCGTCTTTTCTCATATACAGTATCCATTTATACTACATGTGTATTTCGGAATAGATAAATACATGTACTCATACCATGTATATTAGACTGAATTTTTTAAGATTTTTGAATTTAAATAGGACTGTCCATGACAGTTATATGTTAAGTCTTTCTTCTGTTACGGTTCTTTTTCTATTCCTACATCAACACTGAATATTCTTGGATGCTCATTACACATCTCTTATAATCCCCTCACATCTGACATGTCATTACCCTCTCCATCTCTGTCTCTCTTTACTGTATGTATTCTTCGTGCCCAGGCCCGATGAGGGCTGTTTTATTTTATTCTTTGGCCCGTCCTGGTGTCACAATCATTAAGAAAAAAAAAAAAATTAAGTAGTAAGCAGTTGATTGTGTATTTTCAGCATTTGGCAGTATGGATTGCCAACCAGTGGGTGGCAGTGTCCCTCCACTTTCAACTCAGGAAGAAGTACAGGCCATGTTTGGCAAAAACCGAGGTATTCAGGGTCATCAGAACTCATGCTACTTAGATGCTACACTATTTAGCATGTTTGCCTTTACTAGGTAAGTTATTAGTAATGATTTTTAGATTCAGATCAATATAAGTTGTAGTATTAGAATAGCTTTGATTAATAACAATATACTTGAATAAAATTTACTAAATAAAAAACTCAATAGTCATTAATGATAGTAATGAAGTCATGAGTCCATATAATGAAATATCTCATGGAAACTCAAAGTTTTTGAAAAGTGATGCTTCACTGGATATTTTATTTTACATACTGTATATCTAAAAACATATTCAGCCACTCACCAACTTACAAACGAGTTAGGTTCTAGAAGTCCGTTCGTAAGGATAATTGTTCATAAGTTGTGTTTAGTTAAAAAAAAAGTACTATTCAATACTGTACAGTACTTGTAATCTAAAGACACTTAACTATTACATAAAACAAGCATCAGTATTAATGGATTTTATATTCATATGTTGATATTTTATAAGTAGAGTACTGTATATATGTTGGTTAAGCACCAGAGGGGACTACAATTATAACACAAGCTTCCGGGTCCTTTTTTTTTCCAGATATTCCTGTTGAAGAGAGTGATAGAGAGCTTCTCTCAAAGACTTAATAGCTCTTCCCCAAAAGTATCTTCAGCAATGAAGTACTTTTTGCCTTGGAATATGAGCTGAAGACACCTTTTCCAGAAAAGTGTCATCAGCAAAGATTGTTTTGTACTTGATGTACCACACTGATGCTCCACCAACATATGAAATATCCAGAGATATCTTCACTACCATTTGATTTTTATCAAACCTTGGAAAAGCACCAAGGCACAGCAAGTACAGAACAATTCTTGCTGAAGACCCTTTTATGGAAAAAGATGTTTGGACTTCGGGAAGTGGAACTTCCTGGTCTTCACCTTTGGAAGACAAATCTATCACTCTTCAACGAGGATATCTGGAACAATGGGTCTTGGAAGCTTGTGCAATAATTACTGCCCTCTCTGATGCTTCTTATCTACTACATAAAACATTAAATATACTATATTAATGAATTTTAATACAGTACAGTACAGTAATACATGCATTAATACATGGTTAGATAATGGGTAGGTTTTTGTTCTTATCTGTGAATGTTCATAACTCGGTTGTTTGTAAGTAGGGGAGCTTCTGTACATTTACTTTACTGTATTTTGTATCACTGCTCCCCATTTGTATTTTTCAGTGTTTTTGACAATTTGTTGTTCCGTCCACCAACACCAAACGATATAAAAGAATATAACGAAGTTCAAAAAGTACTGCGAGAAGAAATTGTGAACCCTCTTCGTGCTAATCTTTTTGTTCGTGCAGATAGAATAATGAAACTCCGAACTATGTTGGATCATCTGTCTTCAGTACGTGGTCTTACCACTGAGGAAAAAGGTGATCAGTTTTTATTGCTCTGTATATGCCATTTACGTTTACGCCATGCTGTCATATATTATACATGTAGTGAAACCTGGGTTTTCAATCTCTTCTTTTTTTACACGTATTTAAAATACGCGAAATTGGAATAACGCGTGACATCAATAATAACAAAAGAATTCAAATTATAAGAATAGCGCACGCAAAATGTAGGAATTATTACTGATTGCCTTTTTACTCTTTGTCAAACACAGCGAAATCAGCGTGATTTACACTATTTATAGAGAAGAACTTTTTTGTGTTTTCCAAATCCGAGCCACAAACTAGCTGGAAAGAACAAAATCTGTAGATTTGGTTAATTATGCTGAAAGCGACTGAATTGCCTACTGCTAATTTTCTTTTAATGCTAAAATTTTAATTATTTCATTAATTATAATAAAACATTTAGTTTATGCAATTATTTGTTTATTCATTCTTAAATAACTAAATAAATATAAAATCTGTAAATTCGATTAATTATACTAAAAGCGACTATATGCCTTATGTTAATCCTCTTAAAGGGCTCCATTTTTTATTATTTCATTTATTATAACGGAAGACTTAGTGTGATCATTTATTTATATTATTTATTATTTGTTTATATGGTGGAAAATAATAGATTTTAAGAATAAATAGTCGGATATTTTTATCTGGTAACACTGCTGTTAGTTCAAGGTTACAGTGGTGTTAGAAGCTGATTAGGTAATGTTTTCGTGTAAATTCTGTTATTGGCTAAAAAAAAAAAAAAAATGGACAATTTTGAATTTTCTGGGTACCCAGCAGCACTGCAATGTAGTGTACATAACACCAGTATATACACTAGCAGTGCACATGGGCGCAACCTGCCTAATAATAAGGAATAGAATAAATAGCTAATGCATTCCCAACCACTACCACATGTCAGCTCTCCCACTCCCACCTCCCTTGTTCCTCCCCCTCTTACCGCTAAAGTCAACTGCTCACCACCACCACACGCCTGGCCCAGTATGCCTATTGTCCACCTTATATGGAGTGAGTTAATTTATTTTTTTATTTATCTGTATATCTATAATATTTGTTTACCTTTAGCTTACATAAATATTTCGGCCCGCTTATGTACTTTTAAAATGAGTTTAAGTAGCTCATTTCTTTGGTATAGTGTACATATGCACGCTTGTGGAACGTAACCATGCCTATTAACATTACTTCTTATGAAAATATACAATTTAAAGTACACGTAATATGAATTACATGGGCTTCTGTGAATCTGTCCTTCTGTAAAATATGATGAGACTATACTTTGTTGCAGAAAGTGGTACAAAACCAAATAGTTTAAAAACCAAAGCAATTTTTACCAATGTAAAATGGATTAATCTGATTCTGGAATGTAGATGATTGCTTATATCTTTGTAACTGCTTCATGCATAAATTCATATATGAAAATAATGAAAACCATTGAATTTTACACAAAGAGAATACGAATAAACCAATATATGAACTATATAGCCAAGTTTAAACTCACTGTACTTGCATGAAGGAGAGTTGATGGCATAAATGGAAGGTGGTGAAGAAGGGGAAGGGGAGAGATTCTATTTTCATATGTTGCTATGATTTCTATATTCACCTCTAATGTGACTCTAACCACTTATTCTTTTCACTTTGATAACATCACTTTCCTTGTTTGGTCCCCCGGTGACTTATTTCATTATATTTTATTAATGAAACATGTTAACATGCAATGAAACATAAGAAAAGGCATTGCGAATCTGCATAGAAATCTGCTCAGATTGGTGGTTAAATCACTTGGCAGCTGCATGGGCAGCACACCATGGATCTTGCTATTCAAGCTCCAGGATGAAGCCTGAAATTGAAAGCAGTTTTTAGTTCAAAAGAAAGTTTGAAAACCAAAAAGTTCAAGAGGTAAGGCATTCAAAAACTGAGGTTCCACTTTATATATTATTGTTTTTCCAAGTTAGAGTAATTTAGGAAACAATATTGCTTATGAACATGTCAATTGTGACTTCGTTTTCTAATGTGGTCTATTTATTCTTTCTCAGATCCTGAAGAATTTCTTCACTCTCTGTTGGCCCAGATTCTCCAGGCAGAACCATTTTTGCAGCTTTCATCAGGTCAAGAGGCATACCATTATCAGTTGTTTGTAGACAAGGATGAAAAATTGAATCTCCCTTCAGTACAAACATTATTTGACCAGTCATTTCTCACCTCTGACATTAAGCTCAAGCAAGTATGTAGACAAGTGTACCATTCTCTAAAATTGTGAAAGATTTCCATTTCCTGAAAAGAGATTTAGTGTTTTTATTGAAGGATGTATTCATAATGTGCAGAGAATTATGTCCTTCATTTATCTATATAACATATGCATACTGTTTTGGAAAGAATTTGAAAGTTATTGGCAAGTTTATGTATTCCAAACAAAAAAGATATCTAGATACATGTATAAAGTCTTGATTTGACTAGATATTTTTCATATGTTTAGAAGGTATTCATATTGGTTAAAAGCTATTATTACCAATAATTTGTGGTGCATATCTATAGCTTGGTACAATATTGTTTTGAAAGAGATTGAATTCTATCGTTAAATGCCATAATGCAGAATTGTTAGAATATTTTCATTATTTTTTTTTTAGATATCGAAGAAAAATAAAACTATTATTATGATTTATTTTCAGGTACCGTCCTGTTTAATTATTCAAATGCCAAGATTTGGAAAAGACTACAAAATGTATCCACGAATTCTACCATCCATGGTTCTTGATGTGACTGATGTCATTGAAGATTGTGAGAAATCTATTTATGTTATTTTATCATTGAAATTATGAAGTTATATATTAAAATATAAATATCTCTTTTTAAGATAATTATTAATAAATTTCCCTCTTCTTTGAGCTTATCCGTATAAAGTATGATATATTACAGAGTATTAGTTTTCAGGTCACAGTATTGCTGGCGTAGTTTATGGCGAGAATAGTATAATTTTTATAAATTTAATCCAGAAGCACATAGCTCGTTATATATCTTATGGAAAGTTCCAGAATCAGCGCTTGATGTGTGCTGCTTTGTGTTATTAATTTTATTTGTTGCAGCTCCTCGACAGTGTATTATTTGTGGGAAATTAGCTGAATATGAGTGCAGAGAATGTTTTGGTCAATGTGGCAAAGGACTTGAAAGTATTGCATTTTGTGCCAAGTGCATGGACAAGGTATGTGATCAGAAATGCAGATTTCAGTTCTGTTCTGTAAAATTGCTACTTCTTCTATAAGGTGGTGAAAATGACCTTTCCCCATATGCTTTACACGTCTGTGACAGACATAATTGTCTTTTAAGTCTTGTAAATGTTACCTTAAAGGGCAATTGACATGATGCTGGTCTTCTGCTCCATTGAGCAGAAGGGGAAACAAGTGCTCTAGAATTAAAAGCTAGAAAATGTTGACAAGAAGAAAATACTATTTGAAGCACAATAGTTATAAAATATCTTTTATTTTCAACTTGATGTCATATCCTGTAGAAGTCAGAGGATAGCCAGTGCTTAAAAATAGAAAAAAAAAAAAGCCTAACCATGTTGAAAAGATAGTACAGTTAAGAAACTAGCATTCAGTTCTAGTTACCCTTAGGAATGTCAACTACTTTCTCAAGTGTAATATTTGGTAATAATTTCTTTTACATATTAGTACTGTATATAGACATTTTATTTACATATATGTATTTGTGCTCTATTGCATCATATCATATGTATTTGAGTTTTCAGTTTATTAATAATTTAACTTCGTAGATTTATTAATTCTTTTGTAACTGTATTTTGCTTTCATATTCTTTTGTTCACTTACCTTGTTTGCTATTCTTTTCATTTTTCTTTAAATCTATGCATATATGCTCTGCTCTCCTGATATAATTTTAATAAATTACATTTAATGTTTCAGTCTCAATTTACAAGTTTTAATGGAAATCAGTATTTTTATGAATAAGTTAAATATTATGGAATATCAAACCTGCACTTAGTTGTTGAAGAGATATGCTGCTAGCATCAAGGATAGCTTAGATGCTGCATTAAAGTATTTCCCATACTTTTTTTATATTTTATTTCTAAAAATTATCATGTAGGTGTGTTACAGGTTCACTGCCACAAAAAGCGAGGTAGCCATGCTTCCACAAGAAAGTTGAAAGTGCCCCCAGACTTTCAGGTAAATATATTCTCTAACCATTTTAATTCATTTTTTCCTATCCTCTTCAGCAGATATTACATTTCTGCAATAGATTTTACAATAAAAATCATATCGGATTAAAGTTGAGCACGTACTAGTACATTTCGCCCTATATCCTTCATTTTTCCTCTTATGGTATTTATTCTTCTTATAACTACCTTCTAGTTATCTTCTTCCCTTCTCATTTATGTGGAATGGGTTGCCTTGACATCCGGAATACTGTATATGAGGGAGGGAGGTAGAATACTTCCTCTGTATTCCCCTACGTGCCATAAAAGTTAACAAAATGGGGCAGAGCAGGGGGACTGCGAATCCCCTTCTTTGTATTTTCCATTTCTACGAGTGGCCAAGAAATATGGGGGTATTCTGGCAGGAAAGATCCAGCCAGAACCCTAGTAATTTGGTCTCTGAAAGATGTGGTTGTGGTGTAAGTGAAGTAAGAGGGAGGTGATTGGAAGTATGTTTGTGGAGAGAAAGATAGATGTACTTGCACTGAGCAAAACTAAGATAGAAGGGAATGGTGAGGTAAGATTTGGGGATGTGGTAGGTAGGGAGGAAGAGAGGGAGTGCCTGTTGGTAAGTGAAGAGATAAGTGTGGTGGAGTGAAAGGAAATATCATCTCGAATAATAATGGCCAAATTGAGACTTGGATGCAAACTTTGGGCGTTTGTAAGTGTATATGGTCCTGGGAGTGAAAGAAGTGAGGGAAAAAAAGAGAAAAATTTTGGATGAGATTGAATGTGTGTGTGGAAGACTTGGGAATGAATGTGAATGTGGTGTTGATGGAAGATTTGAATGCTAGTATAGGGAATGAGTCAGTAAATGGTGTAATTGTGAAGTTTGGAGTACCTAGTAGGAATGAGAGTGGAGAGAAAATCATAAAAATGTGTATTGAGAGAGATGTTGATTGCTAATACTATATTTAAAAAGAAGGATGTGCACAAGTATACGTGGGTCAGAGTAGGTGACAGAGCATTAATAGATTATGTTGTGGAGGACAGGAGGGTAATTGGAAGAGTATTGGATGTGAATGTACTGAGAGGAGCTAGTAGTGGAATATCTGATCATTATTTAGTGGAAGGTACAGTGAGAATGGGATAAAAGTGGAGAATGGAGAAGCAAGAGAGAAAGAGAGGTGCAAAAAGTGAGTGAATTGAAAAAGAAAGTGAGTATATGGCTAGTCTGAGAAATGTGTAGAATGTAGTATAAGAGAAAGGCGAGGAGGGAGTGGAAGAAGAATGGGGTTATTCAAGAGGAAGTCGTGAAGTGTGCTGAGGCAGTGTGCGGAAGGAGAGTATCTGGTGGAAGTAAAATGAAAGGTAGTGAATGGTGGAATGAGCAAGTGAGTGCAGTAGTGGCTGAAAAGAGGCAGGCATTTGAGGTATGGTTGCAGGTAGGTAATGTAGAGGCATATGAAAGGTATTGTGCAAAGAGGAGGTTAGCGAAGAGCTTGGTGAGGGAGGCAAAGAGAGAAGCGGATGTAAGGTGGGGTAGATGCAGAATTTTGAAAGGAATAAAATTATTTTTTGGAAGGTAGTGAGAGGAGTGAGGAAAGGCGAGTCTGGAAGGGAGGCAAGGGTGAAAGGAGCAGATGGGCAATTACTAGTAGATGAAATAAAGGTGAGAGAGAGATGGACTGAATATTTCAAGGAACTGCTAAATGAGATTGTGGCTGTGGGAAATGAATGGAGAATGCCAATGATAGGTGATGAGAATGATAGAGAAATAACAAAAGTGGAGGTACATTTGGCATTGAGAGCAATGAAAGCAGGTAATGCACCAGGTATAGATGGGTGTCATGTTGAATGCTTGTAAAAAGGTGGGGAGGCATTAGTAGAATGGATGGTTAGGTTGTTGAATGTATGTTTCAGGAAAGGGAGGGTCTCACTTGATTGGAGGAGTGCATGTGTAGTTCCACTTTACAAAGGGAAAGGAGAAAGTATGAGTGTAGTAGGTTAAGAGGAATTAGTTTGTTGAGTGTAGTTGGTAAGGTATATGGAAGAGTGTTAATGGAGAGAATTAGGAAAGGTATTGAAAGATTGATTGGGGAAGTATGGTGTGGGTTCAGGAGAGGAAAAAGATGTGTGGATCAAGTGTTTGTGACAGGTGTGTGAGAAGTTCTTGGAGAAAGGTAGGGACACTTTTTGGGCTTTTATAGATAGATAGATAGATAACTTTATTGTCAAATTGCAGTACACTAAGTATACAAAATTAAATTCTTTGTGTCACTGAGCCCGCTACTACAATCAAGATAAAGATAATATAAAATTGTATAAAAACATGGCCCACACAAACATATAGGCTACATACATGTACATACACATACACATTTACATATACATATCCGCTTACCTACCCATTTACACACTCACCAATATACAAACATGCACACCCATACACGCACACACACACATTATACATACGCCCATAACGCTACATTAAGATATCCATCACCTTAAAAACCGTTCCATCTCAGTGATGTAATTGTGGAGCGTTTTGCAGCTGTATGGAATAAGTGGAAGTTTGCTAAAAGCGGTGAAGAGTTTTTACATGAATAGTAGTGCATGTGTGAGAGTCAGGAATGGCATGGTTGATTAGTTTGAGGTGAATGAAGGGTTATATCAAGGTTGTGTAATATCTCCATGGTTGTTTAATGTGTATACGGATGGAGTATTAAGGGAAGTAAATGATAGTTTTGGAACTAGTTGGTGAGATTGGAAGGTTGTGGAAATTGACTCAGTTGATATTGAGGATGATACTGTACTGGTGGCTGATACTGAGAATGAACTGAATCATTTGGTGACTGAGTTTGCTAGGAGTGTGAAAGAAGGAAGTTGCGAGTGAATATTGGTAAAAGTGAAGTCATGAAATGAACGACGAGTGTTAAAGTTGACAGATTGTATGTAGGAGTGAGTGGGGAGTTGCTTGAAGAAGTTGAGAGTTTTAAGTATCGAGTGTTGCATGTATCAAGGAGTGGATGAGTGGATGCAGAGATAAGTCATAGAGTAAAGGAAGCAAATAAATATCTAGGTGGGTTGAAAAGTGTAATTAGAAATAGACAGTCAGCTCGCCTTTTATGCGTATTTAAAATACGCAAAATTGGAATAATGCACACAAAAAATAATAGTAAAAAAATGCAAAATACACGAATAACACCCACACATAAAATTCGAAAAATATATTTTCATTTTAGTAAATAAGCAACTGCCTCAAAGCCACTTTCCCACCTTGCTGCCATGTGCATTTGTTTACATGGGAATTAAGGGGACACCCTGGGTTGAGTTGGGGGGAGGGGGGAAAAAGACACATTTTTGGCAACTTTAACGTGTGCTGGTGCCAAATGTAAAAGGAAAGGGGTCTATCTAAACTATAAACAGCAAAAAATTGCCCTTTTCTGTAAGTATTCATAGTAAAATAATGTCATAAATGATGATGTTTTGATATCCTTTCGTTGTGTTGCATTTTACATCAATTTGACTTAGATAATCAGCGTTTCTGTACGATACCTTCGTCACTAGGGATGGAAGCAAGTGTTGGTGCCAAATGTAAAAGGAGAGGGCTCTATCTAAACTATAAACAGCAAAATATTGCCCTTGTATGTAAGTATTCATAGTAAAATAATGTCATAAATGATGATGTTTTGATATCCTTTCGTGGTGTTGCGTTTTACATCAATTTGACGTAGATAATTAGCGTTTCTGTACGATAACTTCGTCACTAGGGATGGAAGCAAGTGTTGGTGCCAGGTATAAAAGGAAAGGGATCTATCTAAACTATAAACAGCAAAAAATTGCCCTTTAGTAAAATAATGTCATAAATGACGATGTTTTGATATCCTTTCGTTGTGTTGCATTTTACATCAAGTTGACTTAGATAATCAGCGTTTCTGTTCAATAACTTCATCACTAGGGATGGTAGCAAGTGTTGGAGAGTGGTACGAGGTATTGTGGTGAGCTCATCTGATTCAATCATTCAAGTGAAACATTTCTATGCCCATTATCATTGTTTCTTATGGAAAATGACGCGTTACATTACACGTCACTTCTGAGAATCTATCTTCGCGTTATTCCAAGAACTGGGTGTATTTAGGAATGATTGCAAGGTGAAGCATATATGAAGGTGTGATTGTGCCAACAGCATTGTATGGAGTAGAGACTTGGAATGGAAAAAAGGATGAAAGGAACAAGTTAAATGTAATTGAGATGAGGTGTTTGAGAAGTATGATTGGTTTATCTAAATTAGAAAGAGTAAGAAGAGAGGATGTCAGGCCGAGAACGGGTGTTGAAAGGAAGTTGTCAGATAGGTTAGATCAGTGTGTGTTATGTTGGTTTGGACACATGGAAAGGATGAGAGATGAACAAATATTGATGAGAGTGTGGAGTGCAGAAGTGATTGGAGTTAGGTCAAGAGATTGAGATTGATGGATGTGAGGAAAAGGGCACTGAATGTTTGTGGAATATTAGTGGAGCAGGGAAGAAAGCGTGCATGAGATAGGGCTGAGTGGAGGACGATTGTATATAGGTGACACGGGCCAAAGGGCTTTCCCGAACGACAGGTGTGAGGGAAGTTGCCATGTGATGAAGTGGTGGGGGTAAACCAGCTGCGGCTGTCAGGTCTCACTGTAGAATATCCTTGCCCGCCTACCTTGTGGGTGACCCAAGCAGAGTGGAAGGGGGGGAGATGTGGCAACCCTTTATCCCCTAGGAGCTAAGAGGAGTGGTTGAGATATGTGAAGATCGTGGTGAATTCGTGTTTTTTGGCTCACACACCCCCCTTACAAGGAGGAATGATGCCATGTATATGCACATATATGTATATCTTGAACGTCATCATATTGCACAAGTTCTTTCAGTTTACAGTGATTCTCATGCACCTTTAGACTTTGTGATAGGTAATTTATATACAATTTTATAATCCAAAAACGTATGTCATGCCAAACAATGCTATGAAATTGCAAGAATGAAGATTAATGCACAGCTGAAAAGGAAGAGAAGGGGTATTCTTTTTCCAAAGGTTTCTTCTGATTTCTGAGAGATTTGGAGAAAGGTTTTGCTTCAATAGCTGGGAAACCATGTATTGTTGGTGTTCGGCTAAAACTTATATTATCATTATTCCATTAATGGCAGAATTCTGTTCTGTCTAAGGAAATTTATGAAGCAAGTTTCTGGATTTAGTACGGTGAAATTTCTAATAGTACATGTGAAGTGGTCAGATTACCAAACTTAGTTTTTCACTTACATTTTTTTTCAGTAATTCTTCATAAGAATCTACCCAGTGAGGTTGGTGGGGTGTGGCTGATATTTATAAGGATTCAGTATCATTTTGCACACACACATACATATACAGTGTATATATATATATATATATATATATATATATATATATATATATATATATATATATATATATATATATATATATATATATATATATATATATATATATCTTAAATCACATAATAATATTGTGAGAGGCAGCAGGGTACCACATCAAGAATGAATGAAGAGAGGCACGAGCCTTCATGTCATCCTACCCAATTTCATCCCTTTGTATTGAATAATATTAAGAGAGTAAATGCAAGAGGGAGTTTGGCCACACTCCTTTTTCCTAGCTCTTTTAGTTGCTGCCTTCAACACCAGAGCTTATAGGATACTATTAACATATTTGAATGAATTCCTAGTTACCTTCTTTCAAGCAGCCATGTAATTATTCATCTTACATATTGCAATTCTTCATTATGTTTACATCCATATAAAACGATATATGTAAGTGAAAGGCATTTCAGAAATGAAAAGAATATTTACTAAGGGGAATTTGTTTATATGTAAATAATTACTTCAGGACTAGATGTGCTCTTGGATTTGTTTAAAATTTTCAGTAGAAAGTAAGGTTGTCCTGTGATTGAAAATGCAGTTTTAAAAACTTGAATGATTTTCAGATGCTTGCTGATCACTGTGGGTCTATCCCAAGAGTGTACATGGAACTTTTTGCTGTGGTGTGCATTGAGACTTCACATTATGTTGCCTTCACAAGATGTGGGTCAAGTGCTGATGCTACGTGGTGTTTTTTCGATTCAATGGCAGATCGCAAAGGTGAGTATAAGTTCTGTCACATTGTTTGAGTGGATAAAAACCAAAAACCACTCTACTCCCAGGTAGGCCTTTCAGCTTGTTTGTTGGATCAATCCGACAATTGATCTTTGAGAAAGTGTGGCAGGGAAATTTAGACTGGGTGCTGTATTCCTATCATCCAACAGTGGTCTCGATCACGGTCTACCAACTCCAAAGTCGAGCATGCTAGCCATTACACCATCGTGGTACAGAATTTATTTTTTAAATAAGAACCATATACAGTACTTGAGACTGTAAGTATGTAATAAAAATGTATTAAAATTAATAGTTTTTAAAATAAGAACTTTATGCTCGAGGACATATGTATGTGATAAAAATTTATTAAAATTAATAAGGGAAAATTCTACTAACATCCACAAAATCTATGGAATACATTATTTTGTACATTGACATGGAGGGTGACATTCATAGCAGTAGCATTAGTCTCTGGATAGAAAATACAACCGCTGTTAATATGCATTTTCGTTCTCAGAGTTGGTTCCCTATTCTCCTCTGTATAGCAACATTTAGCCATCTTCTCTAGCTCTCTCTGCCAGTCAAAGCCTGTTTCCTCTAACCTTTTGCAAGTCTACATATTTTAGTCTCATATATACTTTTGTGTTTATAAGCGTGTCACCGATTTAACTCAAGACTTGAATACTGTATTTAGACTACGTTTTCCTCCAACTAAAAGTTTCCTTAACAGTGCATACATATTATACCGGACTTTTTTTTTTACTAGTTTTTTAAGATGAGCTCGACTTCCCAGCTATCTCTGCTCTCTTCTAGCCTGAATATATCGCATTTTGTTTGCAACTGCAGTACAGTATTTTGATAAATGCAGAATAATGGGTGTGAATGAAGTTCTTGCACGGATTTGAAGGGAAGAACACCTATATCTAGTTCATTAACAGCAGTCTTAAAAAGTTAGTTAAATATCCTGCATTCCAGATCATCATGACTATAGCAATCCTAATATATTTTTTTTTTTTCCGGGCTTCTTTGATCAGTACACTCTCTCTCTGCAAGTTATAGCACCCTCATTGTCTTCCACCTCCCAAAACCTGCTAATATTGTACCTCATTTATGTAATTTTGGACTGTTTTTTTTTACAAGCTTTCAGTACCTAGAAGTAGATTTCATGTTCATTCTACTTACCAGTATACTTAGGTCTTTTAATAATATTTTTATGCTACTTTTCTTGGGTAAATTTGCTGCCCATACAGATTTCCAGTAACCTCTATGTTTTCTTTTTCATATTCCATCACGGGAAAAAGAATCCTAGAGATGCTTGAACAGGAGGGGTTGGGTTGTAGGTAACTGGCACAGTAGTGGGACAGGAGAAAAATACCATTCGAGTATTTGAGAAGAAAGTGCCCTAGATAGGTCTTATCTCATTTGATTTTTCAAATTTCTATACTTATTAGACCTCGGACAGTAGTATTGCATGAGCAGAGGTTTCTTTTACTAAGGTTTTTAGCAGAATTCAGCAACTGAGAATATATTACATCCTTTTTAGTATGTGCTTCCTTGTTGTGAATATACTGTAATGATATTTATTCTTGGGTTGATAACCACATCTCTTGCACATCATTGTCTTCCGCCTCCAGACAGCAGGCTTGTATTGTTCTTCATTTTAGTTGTCATTTTGGACTTCATTATTCAAGCTCTCAAACACTTGAATTAGGTTTGAGGAAAGAGGAGACTATAGCATCAAATGTATATGGTAAATCTGTGAAGTACATTGCTACATATCTATCAGTTTTGCTCTTGTTTGTCATTAGTCTTCCACTGCAGTCTCATCACCCTTATCTAAACCATCCACTTGATAATTTGTCTATATTTACATTATAGAAAGCATTGTATGTGACATTTTACCGTAAATTATAAGTTGTAGAAGAAACATTAGTGTTTGTATGCAAAACTTCCACCAGAACATTGCTCCCATTACCAAGAATTACTACTGAATAACCAGAAGCATTATGCATTATTGATGAGACCTACTCAAAGAAAGTATATTTTTATGCATGAGCACAGTAGCCTTGTTTATAACCTAGAGATAGACGTGTTGAGGAACCAAAGCACCATGATAGAGCTCCATATTACAAGAAGACTTGCTTGTTTTAGGATCTTGTAGCTTTTGTGTTTTCTGAACTGTATACAAGTTTCCCAAGGCCATGTGCACACTCACCAAACATTCCTGTTGGTCTCTTTTATTGTTTTGTTTCCCTGAGCTTGCTTTTTCTTATAGAACTGAACATTTGTGACCGTATCCAAAAAATAACACGTACAATTCTTATTTCAAATTTGCTAATTGCTTCTTAAGCATTCAATCCAGCATTATCTCCCTTGATCAGACCAACCTTAGATGTCTCGTGCCACTTCATTGGTTGCATTTCTAATATCCAAACAAGTATATATCCCTCTTTTTTATAAGAATAAAAGTGCTAGTCATGTGGCATTTAGTTTGATATTGTATCCACTGTATATGATTTCTAAATTTTACATACAGGACTTGGATGCCATCTCATAAGTTTTTCAGTTGAAGTGCCTGTATATATTGGGTTCAATTAAGATAATTACATCCATTTCTATATCAATGGTTAAAGTTTTTCTTTTAATGATATTAAGTTATTCCATTTCCCAATAATACTTAAAGGTAAAAAAGAAGTATTATATATACAAGAGCAATTATGGGTAAGTGTGGGAGTGGAGTCGATGCATCACATAGTAAAAGTAACTGAGAGAATGGCCACTTGGTGTCCAGGCATGCACCAGAGCATTGAAAAGCTTTTTGTATCGGAAGAATATGATATTATATAATATTTTGTATTGCATGCAAATTACACACCTGGAGATTTTAAATCTTTGGATTTTACTATGAAGTTAATTTGAAAATATTTTTGGAAAAGCAGGTTTTTATTTATTTTTATTGAAAATATTTATGGAAAAAACAGCAGGATGTCACTAATTTTGAAAACATATTTATATTTCTGATATTTAAAGTCACTTGCATTACCCCAACTGTAAATAATGAACTTAGGAAGTGAAAACGATTGACTTCATTGATGAAATAATGGTAGTTAAAGAGCACTAAGAATAGTACCACTAATCTGTAACGTTAATTATAAAGAAATTGGTCAACCAGTGTTACAGAAAGAGGAGTATATAGAGCTCAAAAATGTAATTGCAAAATACTACCATTGTGTAACACAGATTTTTATGTATAATTATTCAGTTGCATTGAATATATTTCTCTAGAACTGGCACTATAATTGGGACTGTTTATGTTGGTCCCTAAGCTGCATGGCCAAACAGCCCTGAGTCCCTGAGGAAGACCACTGTTGATCCTTGGCTTTCCAGCAGATCTCTCAGGGAGAGTATGTTGTGTTAATGGTGTATGTGGTTGTGTGTGGTGTATTCTATTATGATATGTTTAATTGTATGAGGTGATGTGTTACATCCTGGACAGGCATCATTGACATAGTTGTCCAGTCTCTTCTGATAGCCTAGAAGGGCTGGATAGTGTCCACATTGCAGCCTTGCCAGGTAGACTCTGTATTCACAGGGAATGGAGAATTTGGAAAGGTAGATGTCGGAAACTTGTGTGTGCAACTGTGTGTTTTCTTTGAGTGAGTTGGATGAAGTGGCAAGTAAACTGGATATGGATAAATTTGCAAAGGTTTGTTTTGGGTGGGCGAAGTGGAAGAGTTGACAATATTTGTGTGTTATGTCTTTATATCTTGCGCTGTGTTGTTTTACTTTTCCTTTGTGTGTATGGGTGTTTTGCAGCGAGTATTTGTGTGCCTTTCCTTTCAAGATGTTTTTTGACATTGAGGGCTTTGGTATCTCGATGTAAGTGTTGTTTGTGTGTAGTAGCTGTGTAACCTGTGATTATTTTTATTACTTTGTTTTGTATAGTCTGTAGGATGTTGAAGTCTGTTTTAAATTTGGTTAGATGCCCAAGTAGAGCTTGGATATGCCATCATTTTGCATAGTATATTATTTGTATACTGTTGTAGTGATTCTTTTTTGTTTGCAAATCTTGTATAGGCAAGTAACCTGAGGGTATTAAGGCTTGGTGTCAGTTTGTTTTTTTGATGTTTGTGACATGATATGTAAATGATACTGATGTATCATATGTTATGTTAAGAATTTTAGGTGTGTGTTTGTGTGTGTGTGTCAAAGGGATGTTTATGGTACAGTGTGGAATGTGATTGTGTTTTGCAGTCCAGTTTATGAGTGTAACTGTGGATTTTGCTGGGGTAATATAAAGTATTTTTGTGGTGAACCATTTGTATATTATGTTGCAGTAGAGCTGGAGGAGGTCTGCAACTGTGTATACATTTTGATGTGTACTTTTGAGTGTTAGGTCATCTGCATGGGAAACTGTGTGTACTTGGGGTGAGTATTGTGGGTAGATTGCGCAATTTTTTTTTACAGGCAAAGAAAATTACCCGCATAGGACATGTGCACCAAGAAAACATGAGGTGATAAAGCAGTAGCTTTAAGGAGAAGACAGAAATAAGAGAATGATAAATAATAAGGAAAGGACAAGATGATAGAATGGTCAAAGAAATAAACATCTAGAAATATGGCAGCATTAAGCCCTGAGGTGACAATAGATCAGTTTTTTGAAGGAAGAATGGTCATGAGTTAGGAAGACAGAAGCAGTCACTGAACCGACCATTCCATGAGCTACAAATCTCCATAGCACAGTACCTATGTGATGAGGCCGGTCTGCGTGTTACATGACCTCACCAGCTGGGGAGGGATGCAGCTCGCAAACTCATTAGAGCAGCGATGGAAGTACTGACAGAAAAGAGAAAGAGGTGATACCTTTCACTGAAGAGAAAGAGAATCTAGATTCAATCCTGTCAAGGAGATAAGTATAAGAAGATGCACCCCAAATGTGAGAGCAGTCTTCTAAGCAGAGAAGGATAAGTCATTCATAGATTTTGAATAACTTGGAAGAAAAATGTAATTACAAAAACGAAACAGAACTCCCAATTTCTTAGATGCAGTTTCAGTTTCTTTGTTGTGTCCGAATGTTGTATGGAAACGTAATCTGAAGGCATTAAATATGTGAATCAGTTTGTTTTTGATGTTTTTAATATGTTGCTTAAATAATACTAATATATCGTATACTATACAAAAGATTTAAGTGTGTGTGTGTGTTAAGATGTCGTTTATTGTGGGGTGTGGATAGTGACATTGTTTTGGTGTCCATTTTGGGAGGAGAGTAACTGTAGATTTGACTGGGTCTATCTCAAGTCTGGAGTGTACTAAGGTAGTGCGGAAGGAGGTATGTAGCTGTGTTTTGCATTTTGATGTGTACATATAATATCAAAAGTGAGTAACATTACTGTCTGGGGAGTATGCATATGGCACTGTGAAACTTAAAACTACTTAGTTCACTGTACTGAAAATCTAAAGGCATCAGAATCTTAAAAGAAGCCAAGTCCTCCAGTAATATGGCAGTCTAATCAAGGTTCTTGGGTTCCTTAGCATGTGTCTCTAGGCTGTATACAAAGCTACTCTGCACGGGAACCTGGAAGGGGCTTCGGTCACCCAGGCAATTACCTAATTTCTCAACACAAAATGCACAGCAATACAATTTTCACACCGAAATATGTCACTCCGTTGGTTTTCCTTGACGACTACTTTTAGCTGGAGACATTGAATAGCAACCCAGGACCCAACTACAAATACATATGTCCAACATGCCCTACCCATGTCACTGAGATGACACACTGAAGGATCAGTATTCTGCAGCTCCAGAAAAACTGGACCCAAATCACTCGTACAACACTTGCTAGCATGCAACACTATACAGATACTTGCATCTGCTGACAAAGCTCCCTACACCTCCTTTCAAACCTAACCCCCTACTCCCTCCACTTCCAATCCCCCTCAATTTGCCCATCCTTCAACCACCATCAACATTGTGAACATTAACCCTCACCTCAACCATCATTATCATAATGTCCCTCTTCTACCTCCTCCAGCCCACACCCCCTCAACGCCCCTGCAGCAGCACCTAATACATACTATGCACCCAACATCAATACAGTATTCCACAAGTTAATAGAGATAGCATTAAAATTAAAAAACAAGAAGTAACACACTTTCTCAAACAACAGATTGTAAACATTGCCATCTTACAAGATACAGAACTACTCAGAACACATAACACACCCACATTCCATAGTTTCACCACCATTAGACAAGACTGGATTGGCGGTGGCGGCAGACATACTGGTACACAAACCCAGTAACTTCATCTCCACCAGTGCACATACGAAATCCCTCCTTTCCCCACATGACACTACCACAGAAATGGAATCAATTAAAGTATGCAATGGCAACATATCAGACATAACGGTCATGAATGCATACATCCCCCACAGTACTAAACGATTATACTCCACAATTACAATATATCAGTAACACTCCACACAGCATCCTTGTTGGTGACTTCAATTCTAAGACGGCCACTTAGTTTATTGATAACCCTGACACGGACAGAGAGCTAGTAATACAAAATCAAACATATAATCTTTTCATTTTATATAACATAAATCAACATACATATTCCCCACCAAGCCCACTTCCTACCATCATCCCCAGTCATCACCTTCTGTCCACCAAATTTTGCCCCACGACATCATGAAGAGGTGTCAAAACTCATAAGTTAGGACCACTGTCCCATCATCATGACCTCCAAGACAGTGACCACCCCAACCAGCCACATACACAAAGAGCCAACTGGGAAGCCTTCTCTAGTGAAACAGCAACAAATCGAAACTCGAAACAGTACTGCTATTATAAACATAAATGATCTTCTAAAAAAAATCTATTGAAGTAGCAGGAAAAGACACTACCCCAACTACACACCAGAAATTCAAGACCTCATCAGACAGTGCGATACACAAAAAACTCTCCAACTCGACACACAGGACACTACACAACAAATACAAGTACAGTACTTAACACTCAAATTATAAAAAAAAAAAAAAAAAATAGCTTAACAACAAATATTAAATTAAAGTAACTACCTGCAAGTGGTTGATCATAACACATACTCTCCTGACTTCTAATCAGCAGCATCACATTACCCAACAGTAACAACTAACTTGCATGCTGCCATCACAACAACAAAAGACAACATACCTTCAAATAAACAATAGGCAAATACCCTCATTAACCACTTTTCTCATGTCGGTCATCATCCTCATCTGTGGCCCTGACAATAATAACGTACACCATAGACACCTGGAACCGCAGGGCATTCAAGCATTCACTAACATATCTAACTACAGCTACTCACACTACACAGTACCCAACATCTGGAAGTATGATGTCATAATGACAGTCCCTAAACCCAACAAAAATCCAACTGTACCCTCTTCACATGGTCTCATTACACTACTCTGTAATCCCTCCAAAGTCACTGAATGACAATTACAGGCAGTCCGCAATTTACGTCGTTCCGAGTTTCCTCTGTTACGAAAGAGGCCCATAAATTTTTTAATAAATCAATTTTCGACCTACCTGGCTTGTGTGGTAAATTCAAACTTCGTGCACTGAACTGTTTGTGAACCTGGCAGATGAATACACATGTAGCAGCATTGTTCTATATGTATATATCAAGCTAATGGCTTTGTTTATGTATTTGGTTATGTGAAAATATTAGATTTAATTGATTTACAAAATTACCAACTACATAGCAGTAAATATGATCTTCATGTGAAAAAGTTTGTTGAGCTTGGCGAAAGAATAGTCACATGGCATTGTTGTATACATATATACTGTATCAAGTTAATGGTTTTATATATTTACTTGTCTAGGTATTTGGTCATATGAAGGAATTAGATTTAATTTATTTACAAAATTACCAAATACATAGTCGTAAATATGATCTTTATGCAAAAAAGTTTGTTGAGGTTGGCGAAAACATAATTGCATGGTATTTTTGTATACAGTGGTGACCTCAACCCACGAACAAAATGTTGAAAAAAATTTTGACCACAACCCACGACCAAAATTCAACCCACGAACATGCATGTGTTGGCCAAGGCACCATGTGTCTCACTCGCCCGCTCTCAGTTATGCATTGGTGCCTGCTCTGTGTGGTTCGTTCGTGATCTGATCATAGTTCTTGCTTTATTTTCCATTGTTTTACCATTCATATAGCCCTTATTATGGCTCCCAAGAAAGTTAAGTATTAGTGATATTGGCCTCAAACACCCTAGATGCATAACAAAGAAAGAAATAATTTCTAAACATGAAAGTGGGGTTCGTGTGTCTGATCTTGCCACGCAGTATAACATGGCAAAATATACCATCTGTACTATTTTAAAGAATAAAGAGATCTTAAAGGCGGCTGACCGGCTAAGGGAGTAAATATATTAACAAAGAACACGTCACAATTAATAGAAGAGGTAGAAAAATTATTATTGTTGTGGATAAACGAAAAACAGCTGGTTGGAGATAGTATTAGTAAGGCCATAATATGCACTAAGGCTTTGAAAATCCATCATGTTTAGTAACGAACTCTCCAATTTCAGATGTCGCTAAAGTTGAGGAATTTAAAGGCAGCATAAGCTGGTTTGAACACTTGCACTGACGAACTGGGATTCATAGTGTCATTAAACATGGAAAGGCGGCCAGTTCCGACCAA
Organism: Halocaridina rubra; assembly: GCA_037179515.1. Lineage (NCBI taxonomy): Eukaryota > Metazoa > Arthropoda > Malacostraca > Decapoda > Atyidae > Halocaridina > Halocaridina rubra. Next base: position 19,349 of record JAXCGZ010020948.1, on the reverse strand, counting down.
AAAGCAGTGGATTCTCATGTGAAGGAATTCCCTAAATTTGTCGAGAATGAAGGTTATATCTCGCAACAAGTGTTTATTTGTGATGAAACGGGACTCTTTTCGAAGAAAATGCCCAAAAGAACCTATATAACCCAAGAGGAGAAGTCACAAACCAATGAAAGACAGGCTTACTCGCTTATTGTGTGCTAATGCTAGTGGTGACTGTAAGATCAAGCCTCTTTTAGTTTACCACTCTGAAAATCTGCATGTTTTTATGTGCAACAACGTGTTGAAGGCTAGCCTTCAGGTAATGTGGAGGTCAAATCCAAAGGCTTGGGTCACGAGTATTTTATTCCCAGAGTGGTTGATTAAAGTGTTTGCGCCAGCAGTGAAAAAATGTCTTGCCCATCCTCCAGGTGTGGAAGAAGATCTCGCTATATATTACAACATCATTAAATTAAAATTACTGCCTCCCAACAACACTCCTATCCTCCAGCCCATGGACCAGCAGGTAATTTCTAATTTTAAGAAGTTGTATACGAAGGGTATTTTTGCCAGGTGTTTCCAGGTCACCAATGACACGTATTTGACCGTTCGTGATTTCTGGAAAGACCACTTTAATATCCTCCACTGCATTGGCCTCATTGAAAAAGCATGGAAGGAGGTCTCATATCGCACATTGAACTCCGCCTGGAGGAAACTTTGACCAGGTTGTGTGACTGATAGAGACTTCGAGGGCTTCAAGCAGGAGTTAACTATTCAAATTATGAAAATGTGGCCGTGGGCAAAAGTTTGTGCTTGGAGGTCAATGAGGAGGGTGTGGAGGAGCTGGTGGAGGACCACAAAGAACTTACCACCGAAGAATTAGTTGAGTTACAACGTGAACAGGTGAAGATTCTCCATGAGGAGCAGTCACCAGAGGAGAGGAATGAGAGGGTAAAGGTGTCCAGTGAAGAATTTAAAGAAATTTTTAGTAAGTGGAATGATGTGCAGGCTTCTATTGAGAATCATCACCTAGATAAAACTGTGGGCAACAGAGTAGTGAACATGGTAAATGACAATGCGATGAATATTTTTAGAAAAATTTACCAAAAGAAAAAGACAAATTTTTCTCTGGATCGTTTCCTTGTCCCAGTGGGCACGGAAACAGCTTCCAGAAGAGAAAAGAGAGAGAAAACACCAGAAATAAAGCCTGTATCGGAAGAGTTCCCCAACGTTTTAATGGAAGGGAACTCTCCTTCCAAATATTAGCCACCCTACTCCTCCACCAACAGCCATGTATGCCAGCAACAATCATCCACAAAGGTAAATACAGTACTGTTTCTTACCTACATTTTTTTTTTACCTAATATATGTACTCTTTCCTACTGTATTTGTTATTAGTGGGAGAATCTGACAACTTTTTCTAAGTGTTGGACTTAGCTATTTTATACTGGGTATCAGCTAGTGTATACTGTATACCTGAATATGTACATTTTTTACTTTAGTAGAGTACAATTCCTTTCTATTATTAATGTAATTTTTCTTTTACAGATGAAATACATTTAACCTGTATTATATTTCATGTTTTTAGTGACTAAAATATTTTTTTTTAAATGAATATTTATTGTGACCAGGAAGGAATTAATTGAATTTACATGCTTTTCAATGTGAAAAATAAATCCAACCCACAAACAATCCAACTCAAGAACAGTTTTTGAGAATGGATTAAATTCGTGGGTTGGGGTCACCTCTGTACGTATATAAAGTTAATGGATTTATTTATTTATTTGTTTATGTATTTGGTTGTTTGAAGAAAGTACATTTAATTTATTTACATTATTACTAAATAAATAGCCGTAAATACGATCTTTATGCAAAAGAGTTTGTTGAGGTAAGCGAAGGAGTACGTTGTCACACGGCATTAGACAAAGAAAAAGAAGCATCGCTCAGTTCCCTCTTATACACCATATTGTTTCTTGTGCTCATTCGCTATGATTACATACTTTCAACATGACTGAAATGGAGAGATTATTAGTGCTTTGGCTGGATGACCAGCATCGACGGGGCATCCCAAGGAGCCTCCTGTTGATTCAGGAGAAAGCAACAAGATTGCTTAATGCCGTAAAAATGGGAAAGGGGGAAGAAGTGTCGCCAACTTCCTGCTTGTATGCCATCGTATTGTTCTTGTGCTCATTCGTTGGTGTTAAAACGTTCGACCCTGGCGGAAATGGAAAGATTTTAAACTTTACGAACATTCACAGATATGAACAAAAACCTTCCATGTATAAATGTATTTCTTGCTGTACGGTACAGCATTATACGTCCCAGGTTAGAATACTGTTCACACATCTGGGGTGCTTCTTCTTATACTTACCTCCTTGATAGGGTTATATCTAAGGCAGTTAGACTCATCAGTGACCATTCTCTTACTTCAATCTGGATTTCCCTTCTCTTTGCTGTAAGGTATCATTCCTTTCTCTTGTCTATCATTTCTACATCCATCACTTCTCAGATGAGTTGGTGAGTTGCATCCCTCCCTCGCTGGCAATGCCACCCAACACCCATCAAGTGGCCTCATCTCATAGGTACTGTGTGGAGCATTGTACCTTATGGCTTGGTCGGTGTGGTGACTGCTTCTTTCCAGCCACCTCCAGACTCTGGAACTCTCTTGGTTCTTCTGTCTCTCCGAATTCTTATAACCCATCTTCCTTCAAAAGTGGATCTGTCGTCATCTCAGGGCCTAATCCTGCCATATTTTTCATTGTCAATACTTTAACTATTCTTTCAGCCTGTCCTTTTCCTATTGTGTATCATTCCTACTTTTTGCTTTGTTCTTAAACTTCTACTTTTCCTTGGGCTTTATGTTTTCTTGGTGCCAGGGTTTAATGAGGACAGTTTTCTTACCTGTCCCAGTGTTACTCATAATATATATATATATATATATATATATATATATATATATATATATATATATATATATATATATATATATATATATATATATATAACCAATAAGCACATTATATATGTGAAAACATGAATCATTTTTTTTTACCCCGACCGGGACTCGAACCTAGGACTTATGATTACTAAGTCAAGGCGCTACCACTACACCACAGAAGGTTAAAAGGAATCCAACCTTATAGCTTATATCTGGTATACTTAGGAATGAACGCATTCTAACTGAATGCCACTATGTTCATATTACAGATTCCCCAACCTCACTCGTGGCTTCATTTTAGCATTTAATTCAATTCCCAATCTCATTCGGGCCATGAAATAACCAATAAGCACATTATATATGTGAAAACATGAATCATTTTTTACCCCGACCGGGACTCGAACCTAGGACTTATGATTACTAAGTCAAGGCGCTACCACTACACCACAGAAGGTTAAAAGGAATCCAACCTTATAGCTTATATCTGCTATACTTGGGAATGAACGCATTCTAACTGAATGCCACTATGTTCATATTACAGATTCCCCAACCTCACTCGTGGCTTCATTTTAGCATTTAATTCAATTCCCAATCTCATTCGGGCCATGAAATAACCAATAAGCACATTATATATGTGAAAACATGAATCATATTTTACCCCGACCGGGACTCGAACCTAGGACTTATGATTACTAAGTCAAGGCGCTACCACTACACCACAGAAGGTTAAAAGGAATCCAACCTTATAGCTTATATCTGGTATACTTAGGAATGAACGCATTCTAACTGAATGCCACTATGTTCATATTGCAGATTCCCCAACCTCACTCGTGGCTTCATTTTAGCATTTAATTCAATTCCCAATCTCATTCGGGCCATGAAATAACCAATAAGCACATTATATATGTGAAAACATGAATCATTTTTTTTACCCCGACCGGGACTCGAACCTAGGACTTATGATTACTAAGTCAAGGCGCTACCACTACATCACAGAAGGTTAAAAGGAATCCAACCTTATAGCTTATATCTGCTATACTTAGGAATGAACGCATTCTAACTGAATGCCACTATGTTCATATTACAGATTCCCCAACCTCACTCGTGGCTTCATTTTAGCATTTAATTCAATTCCCAATCTCATTCGGGCCATGAAATAACCAATAAGCACATTATATATGTGAAAACATGAATCATATTTTACCCCGACCGGGACTCGAACCTAGGACTTATGATTACTAAGTCAAGGCGCTACCACTACACCACAGAAGGTTAAAAGGAATCCAACCTTATAGCTTATATCTGGTATACTTAGGAATGAACGCATTCTAACTGAATGCCACTATGTTCATATTACAGATTCCCCAACCTCACTCGTGGCTTCATTTTAGCATTTAATTCAATTCCCAATCTCATTCGGGCCATGAAATAACCAATAAGCACATTATATATGTGAAAACATGAATCATTTTTTACCCCGACCGGGACTCGATCCTAGGACTTAAAAAATTATTCATGTTTTCACATATATAATGTGCTTATTGGTCATTTCATGGCTCGAATGAGATTGGGAATTGAATTAAATGCTAAAATGAAGCCACGAGTGAGGTTGGGGAATATGTAATATGAACATAGTGGCATTCAGTTAGAATGCGTTCATTCCTAAGTATAGCAGATATAAGCTATAAGGTTGGATTCCTTTTAACCTTCTGTGGTGTAGTGGTAGCGCCTTGACTTAGTAATCATAAGTCCTAGGTTCGAGTCCCGGTCGGGGTAAAATATGATTCATGTTTTCACGTATATAATGTGCTTATTGGTTATTTCATGGCCCAAATGAGATTGGGAATTGAATTAAATGCTAAAATGAAGCCACGAGTGAGGTTGGGGAATCTGTAATATGAACATAGTGGCATTCAGTTAGAATGCGTTCATTCCTAAGTATAGCAGATATAAGCTATAAGGTTGGATTCCTTTTAACCTTCTGTGGTGTAGTGGTAGCGCCTTGACTTAGTAATCATAAGTCCTAGGTTCGAGTCCCGGTCGGGGTAAAAAATGATTCATGTTTTCACATATATAATGTGCTTATTGGTTATTTCATGGCCCGAATGAGATTGGGAATTGAATTAAATGCTAAAATGAAGCCACGAGTGAGGTTGGGGAATCTGTAATATGAACATAGTGGCATTCAGTTAGAATGCGTTCATTCCTAAGTATACCAGATATAAGCTATAAGGTTGGATTCCTTTTAACCTTCTGTGGTGTAGTGGTAGCGCCTTGACTTAGTAATCATAAGTCCTAGGTTCGAGTCCCGGTCGGGGTAAAAAATGATTCATATATATATATGATTGTTATGTCTAAGTTGCCAGTGCGTGTACTTTAATTTTCTGTACTTCTCTGGTCATGAGGCAAGGTGGGATTTTGTATGTGGACTGGTGGCAGTGACGTTAATTGATTTTCATACCAGAGTGATGAGTTCATTGCCGCAGTAACCAATCTTATTTTTTCAAATGGTGGTGAATTTATGAATGCAGGCTTTTTCTGTGTACTGTGTTTTGTTTCCTGTAAGATGGCAGTATGTATACTGTCTTGTTTGAAGAAGTGTGTGAGCTCTCGTTTTTTTGTGTTGAGGTCTTTTATGTTAAACTGTAGAACAGCAATTTTGTTTTCACAGGTGTATTAGGTGCTGCTGCATGGGGTGTAAGAGGGGGAGGCAGAAGGAGATGGATGTAATGAAGATGATGGTTGAGGTGAGGGATGGGATGTTCATGGTGGTGGAAGGATGGGGAGATTGGAGGGATTGGACTTTAAGGGGGTTGGGTCTGGTGTTTGAAGGGAGGTGTAGTGAGCATTGTGAGGAGGTCCAAGTAGTACAGTGTTTTGCTTGTTAGTAAATTTTTACAAGGGAAATGAGTCCAGGTTCTGCAAGAGTTGCAGATACCCAAGCCTTTAGTGTGTCGGCTGTAAGTGACGGATGTAGAGAATGTTTGACATATTTGTACGTAGTTTGGGTCCTGAATCGCTCCCAATGTTTCTAGCTACAAGGTGTCTTCGAGAAATAATGGCCGGAGAGTCATTGCTGTAAATGTGTTCTTTTTTGTGTTGAGAGATATGGTAATCACATGGGTAACTAAAACTTCTCCCAGGGTCCCATGCCTCGTGAGGGGCAGGTGTTGGTTGTAACAGTTTGGCATCTTGAGCTGCTCTGAGTTGGATGGCTTTCTCTTCTCATTTGCAGCTTCAGAGAGTGAGCCAATCCCACAGATGCTGCTACTCCAGGTCCACGGTGATAGGGATAAACTTATTATGCAGTATTATACATTGTTTAGAGGCTTAAAACTGTTGTCATAATAATCATTCAATCGTTTCATTATGAGTACTTCCCTTATAAACTCGAAATGCTGTAAAGAAAAAATAATTATTCCCCAACCATAAAAAACACATCATATTATAATTTGAAATTTTTAAGTTATTTGTAGTATACAGCATATATAATTTTAGTTAAAAAAGATGGTTTTACCTAAATATATGGAGCCCTCTTAGATTAATGCATATTTTTAAAACCAAGTCATTGGTAAGCATTTCTGTATTACAGGAGAACAGCATGGCTATAACATCCCTACTGTGGTGGAATGTGGAGACCTAATGCAGTGGGTTGGAGAAGAAGGCAGCCAAATGCTTCATGCAGTTACTGATAATAAAGCTTTGCCAGACTTACCACGTCGCCTCCTATGTGATGCCTATATGTGCTTTTACATGAGTCCAAAGGTGATGATGTATCGGTGAACTGGTTGCCCTTATATCCTTGTGGTGACTTTTCTTGGAGTCTCACGTACTTACATGGGTTCCTTTACCTGAATAGTGGAGTATATCAGAAAGAATGATATTTGGAAATTCAAGAAGTTTGAGTGGAAATACTTTAATCAAGAGAAAATCAGTTATGTTGAATACAAACAAAAACTCCCAGCCATGATATAGACAATGAATTTTCTTAAAGTTTTACTTAGTGTTACTTTATAGACTATAGTTTGTTCAGGATGAAAATCTTACTTTGTTACTTTATATTGTTTGTTTTTGGATTAAAGTCTTTAAGTTTCATTGTGTTGATCTCTAGGCTTGTAGAGCTTACTAATTACATAAATGTTGTATCTACTATTTTTGATGTGTTATTTATGTGTTCTCAGTTGTAGTCCATTATATTGCTAACGCAATACAATTATTACGCATTATCAATAAGTGTTACCATGTGGCTTTCAACAACCTATGTGTCATTCACATTCTTATATAAGATCTTTGTTTTTATATGTGAACAAGGTGCTGTTGCTCTTTGCATGTCATTTACTACTACTGTTGTTATTTCCAGCCAAAGTGAAGGTGTGTGTGATTAAATATTATATTGTCTCCAAAGAAATTTGGGCAAACAGTAACAAAAATAATAAATCAAACTAAAAAAACAAAAACCTTTGTTACTTGCTTGTCGAACTTTCATGTCTCATTTGATTTAACAATACAGGATTGCTTGCCAATAGTGTTCATATGTGTATAGATATATAATAGTGAGGAAGTTTGCATAAGTTATGCTTTTTCTTGTAATTGTTTATATGTATGTTTCATATAACATAACGTTGATGTTCTTCCATAGGTAAGCAATAATGTGGAAACATATTTTAATAATGCTGAATAATTATACATGCAGTTGTATTCACCACAGTATTTCCAGATGTTCATTTTTCTTTTTGAATCGTAGATCCATAACTTCTTTTTGTGAGTTGTCTGATTGCTAATAAATTATGTAATAAAATATTAGCAGTAAATATTGGACATTAATGAAAAGTCTGTCTGAAAACTAAATTCTTTTTAACATTTGTTATAAAAGGTATATTATATGGTGTCACATTTTTGTAAAATTGTAAACTATAAAGAACCACATACTGTACATAAGTATTTTATTGCACACTAGTCATAGAATAATATTATGTGGAGCTATATATTTTGTGTACATGTAAGCCATATACTGTATAATCACAAATACATATTACCTCACTTGCTAAAATAGATTTTTATTTTCAGAAGTAGTATTTAATATATATATATATATATATATATATATATATATATATATATATATATATATATATATATATATATATATATATATATATATATATATATATATATATATATATATATATATATATATATATATATATATATATATATATATATATTTTGTTACATATGACCGCTGTTTTTGCATTTGCAATTTTTTTGTATAACTTTTCCAAATTTCTTCCAATACCTTTTTCATTATTGTTGAGACAATGCAATAAGTTGGAAAATTTAATTGAATTCATAACGTTTCGTACAGCTTCGTACATTATCAAATGATTATCTAGTTGGTAGTGGATGGAGGTTATATATGATATCCAATATCCACCTTTAGTTTATATTCACCAGAATGATTTAGTATCTCTGCGAAGTTTCCAGAGTAGTTGGAGGATGGACCCCAAGCATCCTTATCTCTGGCCTCTGCTCTTTACTTTCAGAGTTGGCAGAGTAATACAATTTGGTGTTTGCACATTCATAAAAGGATCTGACTTATGTATATAGAGAGCTTCTAGAATTTGCAGATGTCGAAAATGTTTTTCTTTATGTAGTATCTTCGTATTTTCCTCTGGTGTTTTTTCATTATATGATTTTTGGGGGTGCCTTCTTGTAAGTGAAATGTTAGTTTCTTTGTCAATTTAGTTGTTTTCATACCAATATAAGACGATTGAAGACTGCAGTCATCATGGGGGCAGGTATATTGGTAGACTACACAACTTTGTTGGAAGAGACTTTTTTTAGCTGTGGGTTTGTTTCTTAATATAAGCTCTCTTGTCATTTTTGTTTTGTAATATACGTGGAACTCCACTTTCTTATCCTGACTAGTACTTTTTACTCCTTGTCTAATAATATCTTTCATAGTTTTTTCTTCTTTCTTGTAGTCACTATTCATAATGCCTTTACAATACAGCTTTATAGTTTGATTATTTACCATTTCTGTAGGTGTTGAGTACATTTCCTTTTCAAAATAGTGATCTAGATGCTTTTTATATTTGCCCACTTACTTCTTTATTAGAGTATCCATTATTAATAAGAACTTGTGATACTCTCTCTATTTCTGTGTCTACTCTTTTCCGGCCAGATTAGCGAGTAAGAGCTCTTTTTATGTAAGCTTTAATTACTGTTGTTTTGTATCTGAGGGCATTCACTTTCTTAATTTAGGCATATTCCTAGGTCTGCTTCTTTACTACGAACTTCCGTAGAGAAGGTATTGTTCTTCATATATATATATATATATATATATATATATATATATATATATATATATATATATATATATATATATATATATATATATATATATATATATATATATATAATATATATATATATATATATATATATATATATATATATATATATATATATATATAATATATATATATAATATAATATATATATATATATATATATATATATATATATATATATATATATATATATATATATGCCTTCGATTTATTGTACTAACAGGGGGACCTTGATCCGTTAAATCAAACTGTCTTTAAAATCTGGTGGGGGAGCCTTCAGTATCTAACATCAACAATCACATTAAGAAAAGAAGAGGACTACTGTACCCCTTTGTAATACTTTTCATCAATAAGTACATCATACACAACATCCAATGTGAAAGTATTACATAAATCTAAATTATAAAGGTAGGATAAAAATATAAAATTTAATACTGAAATAAAATAAAATCAGACTTACCTGTACTTAGGTTGGTGAAGAGGTATTTTTGAGCTTTGCTCAGTATCATCGGAGCTTTCCAGCTCCAATGATACTGAGCAAATTTGTGATGGTGAATAAAAGAGTTCTTCCTGTGGACAAGAGGTAAAAGAAGTTGGCTGGCCAGTTGAGGCTGTCACTGCTTTGAAAATAGCATCTAATGTAAGCTGTTTATTACTATGGTACTGCTCTCTAATAACAGCTTCTGCAAAGAATGCAGTGATTTGGATAATACGCTCTGATATTCTTATTCTTGATGTATCCCACGTATAGCAGAATACTGTCAAAACATATACACACCTCCAATAATTTGGTAAATTTATGGTGTCATCTTCATCGCTGCTGCTGCTACTACTTTCCTGCTCACCAACCATCTCTGCAACAATTTCTGAATCTGAGAGTAGCTGGTATCCTGGATCATTTTCATTTTTAACTAGCCATTCCTGACCATCCTCCAAAAATACAGATGTCTTCCCTGAACGCTGTAGAACATAGTGGCAGTTATTAGCTTCAAAACCGCAGATAGTATATTCAAATTCTGTATCCTCAACTATTTTCTCCCAACTTATTGCCACTGTTGAAATTTTCAGGTCCTTCCATGAAGTTCAAAAGTTGAATAAGGCAGACCAGATGTTGTACTGTATTGTTTATATTTTGTAGAGTATCAATTTCTATGTCTTGGTTGTCCTTGATCGCCACCATTACTTCATCCAAATAATTGTCACTGGCATCTTCTCTTACATGTACTAATCACATCATGGTCCATCGGCTATGTTAATGATGTTCTGTTTGCTTGTAAAGTAATTACATGGATTTTTCCGTCAGGTGCGTTATCCAAAAGAAGGATAGCTTTTACATGTACTTGCGTATATCTGGTACAAAATTCTTATGGGACCACTCAAACAAGACAGAGCTAGTAAGCTATGCTTTTTGGTGTCGTAATAATGGACAGGCAAGATAATGTGCATGTAACCCTTTAATGCATGGGAGCGAGCTGTTTTACTGCCAACAGTCAATTTAAGTCTGTGCATACTGTCAGCATTATCACAAAAAGGGCCGAAATTCTTTCCTTATCATTTTATTCCCAGGTGATACTACTACAAAATTTCATGCCTGAGTATTATTAGGCAGAGAATCCAAAAGAAGCCAGCCAGTTTTGTCTGCGTTGTACACCTGGGAGAGTAAAAGACCTTTCTTTATCAGCTATTTAAACTGAATTCTGAATAATGCAGCACCTGCCTTATCTGTGCTATCAACCTCACTCAGCACATACACATTACGCAGCCCATAGCAATTACGAAAATTCACAACCAACCATTACTAGTACTGCATGGTATACAGTACCTCGCTGCATACCAATTTGTTGGCATGCATTTCTATGGCATTGGAAGTCACATTAATGCCACAAACATTCTGCTGAAAGTGCAACTTGTCAACTGCTTTGTCTAACTCCTGATTATCTATCTTCACATGCTTGTACTCTGTTAGAGAACTAAACTTATATGAATATTCATTAACAGAATACTTACAGGTGTATTCTGTAAATCTTAATTTACCCCCACGAATATCTAAAACAGATTACTTTTTTATGCCATATTTCTCACACATGCGGTTCAGAGATACACTGCATTCTAACTTTTTAGTCAACTCAAACTTTTGATCACTAAAGCATTGAAACATGTAAATCGAGCAGAAATTATGGAGCAATAATGCACGCATGCCGCTATCACCAAGGTAAACAAATTGAGGGCATGCTCTAACTAGTGGCCAGCTTTCATAGCAGCCGTCAGTGGTGCACACAGGACTTTTAAAAAAAGAAACACTAACTAGGTCCGAAAAATCCTGATTTTCAGTTTGCTCCAGATTTTGTTCAGTATTTTTTAAATTCGTTAAATCAAGGACTAAATATATATATATATATATATATATATATATATATATATATATATATATATATATTATATATATATATATATATATATATATATATATACAGTGTTACCCCGCTGTATCGCGCTTCTTGGTTCGCGGTCTCACTCTATCGCGTTTTTTTTTTGGATAAATTATTATTTTATTTTATGGGTATACGCAAAAATATTAAAATATTGAAAAAAAAACATTTTCAGTATTTTCATTTTTTTTTTTTATTTACGTTGCGTGCTGTTATTTATAATGTAAAGGGTGTTTTTTTAACAGTGCAGGGAGGGTTTATACAGTACGTAAATCAAAAAATAATTGTAAATGAGTATGTATGTCAAGTCATTATCACCTCAATCACCGTAATTTTTCTATCACTCATAAAAATTTACTTTGCTTGCTGTTATTTATAATGTAAAGGGTGTTTTTTTAACAGTGCAGGGAGGGTTTATACAGTGCAAACGTAAAAATATATTAAAATATCTGTACATATAGGCGGATCCTACTTCGCGGATTTCCTGGTTCGCGGTGGGTCCCGGAACCGAACTACCGCGATAAGTGAGGCAACACTGTATATATATATATATATATATATATATATATATATATATATATATATATATATATATATATATATATATATATATATATATATATATATATATATATATATATATATATATATACGTAGTTCGCTTTTTACGTGTGTTTATAATCCACGAAATTGGAATGACGCCCCTAAAAAATAATAGTAAAAAAATACGATATGCATGAATAATGCCCATGCAAAAAAATTCTAAAAAAAAAATTCATTTTAGTAAATAATCAACCGCCTCGGAGGCACTTTTCCGACATGCTCCTCCTCTTCTACCACTTAATGCGATCGGATATTATGAAGAGAATAGAAAAAAGCATTAAGAACAAACAGCAAACAAACTTGCGATATAAAATCATCAGGGAAATAGCGCGCGAGGGTGCATCAGGTGATACTGAGGCGGCAAAACGTTTACAGATAGAGGTTCGTTCTCCCGCATCCTCCTCCTCTTCTACTGCTTAATGCGATCGGATATTATAAAGAGAATTGAAAAAACATTAAGAACAAACTTGCGATATAATATCGTCAGGGAAATAGCGTGCGAGCGTGCATCAGCTGATACGGAGGTGGCAAAGCGTTTGCAGATAGAGGTTCGTTCTCCCGCATCCTCCTCCTCTTCTACAGCTTAATGCGATCGGATATTATGGAGAGAATGGGAAAAATGCTAAGTACAGTACGTGGATGAGCATTAAGAACAAACAGCAAACTAACCTGCGATATAATATCGTCAGGGAAATAACGTGCGAGAGTGCATCAGCTGATACGGAGGCGGCAAAACGTTTGCGGATGGAGATTCGTTCTCCCGCATCCTCCTCCTCTTCTACCGCTTAATGCAATCGGATATTATGGAGAGAATGGAAAAAAAGCATTAAGAACAAACAGCAAACAAACTTGCGATATAATATCGTCAGGGAAATAGTGTGTGAGAGTGCATCAGCTGATACGGAGACGGAAAAATATTTGCAGATAGAGATTCGTTCTCCCATACCCTCCTCCTCTTCTACCGCTTAATGTGATTGGATATTATGGAAAGAATGGAAAAAAAGCATTAAGAACAAACAGCAAACAAACATGCGATATAATATCGTCAGGGAAAAAGCGTGCTAAAGCAAAAACGTTTGCAGATAGAGGTTCGTTTTCCCGCATCCTCGTGCTCACCGCCACCATGCTCATCCCAGTGTATGCCTGTTGCCCACCGCATAATAAGAGTGAATTAATTTGTTTACTGTACAGTAAATCTGTATATCTTTTATACTGTACACTATTTGCATGTTAATATAAATAACTACAGGTCTTTCTGCATTGTTATAAACTAATAAAATATGTTTTACTTTTCTCCTATCTTTGGTACAGTGCTCCCTCATTAATCGCGGGGGTTCGGTTAATGGACCCACTGCGATAGGTGAAAAACCGCAAAGTAGGAGCACCATATTTATTATAGGTATTGTACATTTATTTTCACCTTTACTGTATAATTCCTCCCTGCACTGTTAACAACTCACCCTTTACTTCATTAATAACAGCACTCAAGCATAAATTTATATGAACATGATATTATAAAGATTGAAAGAAAGCATTAAGAACAAACAGCAAACAAACTTTCGATATAATATCGTAAGGGAAATAGCATGTGGTGAATATATATATATATATTTAATTTAAGTTTCCCATGTACAGTACGATATACGTTTTCTCTGAAAGAATTGTATACATTTTCTTTCTCTCTCAGCTGACTTTATTTATGTTAAGATTTCGTGCAGATAGATCGAATAATGTTTATAACCAAGGAATATTAATACTACTATAATTTTGAAAATAAGATAAACCTCAAATAAGGTGAGTAAATAAATATTTTATGAGTACGATATTGTGCCTGAATAAGCAGCAGCTGATACGGAGGCAAACAAACAAAGAAACATTTATTTCCATTTTTGTACAATGGTTATTCTTCTAAGATTAAAATTGACTTATAAGTAGACATGTCTTATTATTATTATTATTATTATTATTATTATTATTATTATTATTATTATTATTATTATTATATAGAAAATTGGAGAAGTACACTAAAAAAAGTTCATTTCATTTTTGTATAAAGAGATGATAAGAGTGCTAACTAAGCAAAGGCTACTATATAATAAACTAAGACAGCTAGATGAATAGAAGACAAATATACAGAGATGAACTAAGGAAGACATAAAAAAAAATAAAAGAAGCAAGTTAATGTATAAAGGAAGCCACATAGCTGAGATTGGAAACGAGAAGTCAACAAAGAGAGAGAGAGAGAGAGAGAGAGAGATCTTTAATTAACTCATGTTCATTCAACCAAAACTACATTATTTATTGTAAAAATAATGGTTTGTTGACGGTTAATAATTTTAATGACAAATTCGTAATAATAATAATAATAATAATAATCTCCACAATCATCATCAAAGGAAAATTATTGTCGCCAATAATAATAATAATAAGATCTAAGGAGTATTTTTGGAATAGACATCATGAAAGTAATGCAGAGGTATATTAATCAAATCAAATCAAAACATTTATTTCCATTTTGTACAATGGTTATTCAACATTAATAGTAACTTATAAGTAGACATGTAATTAAACTAATAAATAAGAGGGTTAGACATATAGTTAAATTAAATGTAGCTTTCATAGAAAATAATAATGCTGTACTAAAAATGTTAACAATAATGTTAATAATAAAGTAGTAAGTATGCCACTAGATACAGGATCGTTATTATCGGCATCATTTCCATATTTGTTTCCTTACAATGAGAATAATTAGTTCTTAATGAGCAGCAACTATTTGTCCAAAAGAAAACTATATAGTTTGCCTTTGAAAGCTGTGAAGGAGGATGCATTTTTAAGATGCTCTGGAATATTCTTCCAGAGTGTTGGCCCTTTGATAGTGATCATCTTTGAACCTGCTTCTGTGTTTGTTCTGTGAATAAAGAGCTCACTGCTCTGTCTTGTGTTGGTTCCCCTTATATCCCTGACTGTTTTTAAATCAAATAGCCAGCTAGGATAATGATGGTCCAAAATTTTGAATACAAAAACATAAATAGCATAAGCGACCTTATTTTCTGCCCGCAGCCACCCAAGTTTATTGAGAGCTGGTGTGATGTGGTCATATTTTCTTATTCCTCCCAGGGCAACTCGAGCTGCAAAATTAATAAGCTTCTGTATTCTGTTTATCTGAGTCTTAGTGGTAGATCCCCAAACAGTTGTGCAGTAATTAATGTGACTTAGGGCTAGAGATTCAACAACAGTTATTCGAGTGGTAGTCTCAAAATTGTCTTTTATACGTGATAAGTACATTAATGTTCTTGTAACCTTTTTGCATACTTTATCTATGTGGGAATCAAACAACATGTGGTTATCAAAGTGAATTCCTAGGTTTTTGACTGTTTTGCTAGGTGTAATAATATTGTCGCAAAAATTAATTGTTGTGTTTTCTGGAATTTGTGCTATGTGGAACCTTGAACCAATAAATATGCACTGTGTTTTACTTTCGTTAATTAACAGCCCAATTTCTTGGAAATAGGTTTTAATTTTTGACAGAGTGTTTTCTGCTCTTAAAGTTAGCTCTGGGAGGTTATTAATATCACCACTAAGGAGTAGTTGAGTGTCATCTGCATATTGTACGACTAGACAGTCAGAAATGAAAGAAGATAGATCATTTACGTAAATGGAGAAGAGGATAGGACCAAGTACTGATCCCTGTGGAACACCAAATGATACATCCTTTGGCACAGAGATAATGTTGTTAAGACGCATGGACTGTTTACGATTAGATAGATACTCGCTAAACCAGCTTGGATCAATATTTAAGTTAATACATTTACTTAAAAGAATTTCATGGTTTACACTGTCGAAGGCTTTTGATAAGTCTAACAAAATTAGTATAGATATTTTTTTCATATCTATATTATTATATATACTATTCGTAACTTTAAGCAGTGCAGTTTCCGTCGAGAGTTTTGGTCTGAAACCATGTTGGCTAATCGTTAGTAGTCTATTTGATTCTAAATATGACATAAGTTGGCATGCAACAATTTTTTCTAATATTTTAGAGAAAATGGGTAGCAGGGAAATGGGACGATAGTTTGTCACATCTTCTCTGTCCCCCTTTTTATGCAGAGGTATTACATGTGATAATTTCCAAGAGTCGGGAAACTTTTTAGTAACAATGGAAGTGTTCATAATAGTTAGAATATAGGATGCAATCATGGGTAGAGCATCTTTGATGAACTGAAATGGTATACCATCTGAACCATAAGAGCCAGAGTTTCTTAGGCTCTTTATGGTAAGAATTAGGGTAGCACAATCTATAGGAGTTAGCTTGAAGTACTCTCTTGTGTTTTCATTGGAAGAATTGTCATTTAAGCAATTACTCATATTCACTGAGTTGATGTTTTCTTGAGTTTTTTCCTATGTATTTTTGCCAACGTTAGCAAAATAGTTATTAAAGTTATCTGCTTTGTCTTTCAACTCCGTAATATTTTCATAACTTTCCGAGGTACTCTTTTCATTTGGTATCATGCTTCTTATCACTTTCCATGTTGCTGCTGTATCATGTCTAGAGTCATTAAATTGTTTTTTGTAAAAGTCTTTTTTACTTACACTGATGAGAGATCTGACACGTTTCTTTTCTGTTTTATAACGTTCTCGGAGAGTCATATCATATCTATTCATTTTTAGCTCTTTTTGTATTTGATTTCTGATTTGCATTGCCTCTTTGATGTCATTAGTTAGCCAGGGGGCTGAGGGGCGGGTTACTTTTCTTGTTACAATGGGTGCACAACTATCTAAGCAATCAAGGAAGACTTTTGTTAAAATCTCAACCTGCAAATCGACGTTATCTGTGTATTTAATTCTATTAAGTGCATTTGTGTTGTTGATTAATGTTTCACAAAAGATATCAGGGGAGTAATTTTTTAGACACCGGAATGTCTTGAGGAGAGGCTTCCTTTTCGGCTTGTTTATGTTTAGCATAGCAATGTTCAGCTCGTGGTCTGCAATTGGGCAGGGAACTACGTCCCAGTAGGGTATACTTTCCACTTTATTTGTTATTATCAGATCTATAAGAGTCCTAGAATTAGGGGTTATGCGGGTCGGTTTTGTCACTATTTGTGTTAACTTCACAGTGTTGATCACCCTTTTCATTTTGTTATCTGCTGAGAGCAAGTCATCATTAAAATCACCAAGTATGTATATGGGTTTATGACGCACACAGATATTTCTGAATGTTTCTAGCAGATGATTGAATGAACTGGTGGGTGCTTTAGGGTGACGGTAAACACACCCTACAATGAAAGATGGAAGTTTCTGATACTGCACAGTGATCCATAAATCTTCGAGCTCCTCAGTTTTTTCTAAACCTGTGGTTATTTCTGATGCACTAAGATAATTTCTAACATAAATACAAACCCCACCCCCTCGGCCATGGTCATTGCGAAATATTTTAAACTCTGGGATATTCACATATTTATTTTCAGTTGTAGGAGGAAGCCAAGTTTCACTTACACAGAGGATGTCTATGTTGTAGTCTTTTGTTAGCATTATTATTTCCTCAAAATGAGCGAGCAGGGACTGAGCGTTCACATGTACTAATGTTACATTCTTACCATGTTTCATTGGGGTGGTATCCATAGTCATAGTTGTAGTTTCGACTGTGTGATTCTGCTGGGAATTCATCATTGTAGTGTGTTCTGGGGTTAGCCCATGGATCCTGGTGTCTGTACCTGCCGTTGGATGTGTAACGCTGGTTTGAGTACGTGCCATGGTATGATCGGGCCTTCCCAAAGTTTGTATGCCTAGGTGAGTGTCTAGGGTTGTAAGAGCCATCACTCCAGGAGAAGTCTCTTGTGCGTGGACGGTGGTAAGAGAGGTTTGTATCGTGTCTCTTTCTGTAGTCTCGCGTATAGGGGATTGTTTCATTAGCTCTTTGCTGTTTATTTTGGTATGACTGTAGTTTGGGATATTTTGTAGAATACCCAGGTTGTGTCCATTGTTTGCCCCCACAAAATGGCTGGACAATTGTGCCTGTAGGCCATTGCTTCAGTTTGTAAGGCACATATTCAAATCCTTTCGATATCGTTATTGCAAAGGAAACCCAGTTTGGTTTGCGAGAAAGCTCCTTAATCAAGACTTCTTCAGAAGGAATGCCTTGATTTGTCAATGTATTACGTATCTCTCTCTCAAAGGGGTTGACAGGAATGCGAATATATATTTGAGCTGTAACCCTTGCACTTGCATTATTGGGCAACTGTGGCTGTGGGGGAGAGGACTTCGATGGAATGTTTAGAATAGAGACTGCAGCTATTTTGTCTT
This sequence comes from Halocaridina rubra, assembly GCA_037179515.1. Taxonomy (NCBI): domain Eukaryota; kingdom Metazoa; phylum Arthropoda; class Malacostraca; order Decapoda; family Atyidae; genus Halocaridina; species Halocaridina rubra. The sequence goes on along the minus strand of JAXCGZ010020948.1, from coordinate 762 downwards.
TTCTGTTTTCTTCATTATTTTGCAGCCTATTGCTTGGTTGGTTATTTGTGCTGGAAGGTGCAATTTGGTTGTCCTTGTTAGTGATAGTTGCTGTGTTGTTAGGAGTAGTGGAGATTGACTCTATATCTTCTTCGCTGTTTTGCAACTCTTTACCAGGTTGGTTGTTTGTGCTGGGAAGAATCTTGTTCTGGTTAGTGCCTGTTGTTGTATTGTTAGGAGTAGTGGGGAAGGACGCTGTTGTTTCATCACTATTTTGTAACCTGTTACTGATTTGATTATTTATGCTAGATGGTGTATTCAGGTTTTCTTGATGACTATCACTTTTATCTGGATCTACCTCTTCTTCACTACCACTGTCACATTCGTCTCTCAATGCAATGAAGGAATTGTGAGTAGAGACAGAAAACCTAGTTTGCAAAACCTGAGGGTTGTTGATAGAAGGGACATCATCGTTGTTAGGTGACAGCACTGAACTGAGAGGTGGAGATGTTTCTGATAGGAGTTTCAGCCTAGAATTATCTCTTTTAAGTAGGACAATGTCAGATTCTAGCAAACCCACCTTGTGTTGTAAGGCTTTCACCTTTTCAGCATCTGCTTCCAAAATTTTCACCTTATCTGCAAGACTTTCTATCATTCGATGTAGGTCTCCTAGGTCGTGTGTTTTTTTAGACTCTATGGATTTTACAACCGAAGTTTGAGGTTGAAAGAGTTTGTCAAGCTCACCGTTCATTGAGATATTCAGGACACTTGCGCTAAAAGTTA
>JAXCGZ010020947.1:110000-112842 GCA_037179515.1 Halocaridina rubra | reverse complement strand
TCATTAAAATCGCCATATATAAAAACTGGTTTGTTTTTTAAAATTATCTCCTTAAAAACGTCCAAAATATAGCTAAAAGAGGTTACCGAGGCTTTGGGGTGGCGGTACACGCAGCCTATGATAATAGAAGGAAACTTTTTATGTTGGACAGAGATCCATTTATCTTCCACTCCTTCGTGCTTCTCAGTTTCAAGATTTAGTTCAGTGGCCTTCAAATAATTTTTAACATATAAACATACACCTCCACCTCTACCACTGTCATAGCGATAAATATTATATGAAGGAATATTAATAAATGCATTGTTAATTGACGGATACAGCCATGATTCGCTAATGCAAAGAACATCAATATTTTCTTGTACAAGCATATGTTCAATTTCTAGTATATGGGATAACAGGGATTGTGCATTTATATGTACGACAGATAATCTATCATTATATTTACAAGTAACTTTCACATCGACAGCAGTAACAGCAACAGCAGGAGACGAGGTATTACCATGTTTCATTGGGGTGGTATCCATAGTCATAGTTGTAGTTTCGACTGTATGATTCTGCTGGGAATTCATCATTGTAGTGTGTTCTGGGGTTAGCCCATGGATCCTGGTGTCTGTACCTGCCGTTGGATGTGTAATGCTGGTTTGAGTACGTGCCGTGGTATGATCGGGCCTTCCCAAAGTTTGTATGCCTAGGTGAGTGTCTAGGGTTGTAAGAGCCATCACTCCAGGAGAAGTCTCTTGTGCTTGGACGGCGATAAGAGAGGTTTGTATCGTGTCTCTTTCTGTAGTCTCGCATATAGGGGATTGTTCCATTTGCTCTTTGCTGTTTATTTTGGTATGACCATTGTTTGCTCCCACGAAATGGCTGGACACTTGTGCCTGTAGGCCATTGATTCAGTTTGTAAGGCACATATTCAAATCCTTTCGATATCGTTATTGCGAAGGAAACCCAGTTTGGTGTGCGATAAAGCTCCTTAATCAAGACTTCTTCAGAAGGAATGCCTTGATTTGTCAGTGTATTACGTATCTCTCTCTCAAAGGGGTTGCCAGGAATGCGAATATATATTTGAGCTGTAACCCTTGCACTTGCATTATTTGGCAACTGTGGCTGTGGGGGAGAGGACTTCGATGGAATGTTTAGAGTAGAGATTGCTGCTATTTTGTCTTTTCTGTTTTCTTCATTGTTTCGCAGTCTATTGCTGGGTTGGTTATTTGTGCTGGAAGATATAATTTACGAACCATAAGTTTTAATGTGTTTTAATTCCTAAGGAGATTAGATCATGATAGCTATTTAATAATATATCTTGAGTTTTTGCGATGGAGAAACGGCGGTAAAAGCGCGGGTCGGTTAAGAACTGCAACGCCATAGAGTACAATATCAACAAAGTAGTTTGCTTATAGGAAAACTGATCAATGTCTGTATGTTTAAGTCCCCCACGAAATATATTAAAGAAAACGTGAAAAGGAAGTTTACATGAAAATTGCATTTGTGTATTTCTTTCCGATGATGATGCAATCTATTTGAATAGAGATAGAATTCAGCTGTTCATTGGAAGAATACATTTACCCACTTGTGTCCACTTGATTGAGCCCTATATTTGCAACTCCTCGTCGCGTGGTCGGTTCAATATTATTTCATAAGTAACATCTCTCATATTCCGTTTAGACTATAAATGCATTTTGCATTTACGGTTTTCTCGCATAATCAATTCCAGTTGCCAATTACTTTTTCATTATAAAAAAAAATCTTTATATCCTGCAAGGACATTTTCTTACCAAGTTTCAAGCTTTTATCTCTAGTTCAAAAGTGCAGATTTCAAAAGGCTGCTACTTTTTCAAACTTAGGCTTCCCATAAGTCATGTAAATATTTCTGAAAATTTCTTTGTCAATATTAATGAGGGCCCCTCATGTATAATAAGAAAGCGTATGCTGCCTCTACTACACCATTTTTATGTATTCCCGAAGACGAATCTTCCAATACATTGTGTGTATCTCTCTCTCTCTCTCTCTCTCTCTCTCTCTCTCTCTCTCTCTCTCTCTCTCTCTCTCTCTCTCTTCATTATATATATATATATATATATATATATATATATATATATATATATATATATATATATATATATATATATATATATATATATATATATATATATATATATAATATATATATATATATAGTGGACTTAAATTAGACTGTCCAGGAGATATCGATTTTAAGTCATACTTCAGTTACGGTTCCTTTTCTATGCGTACATCAACACCGATTATTCTTGGATATTCATTACATATGTCTTACTATCCCGTCACATCTGACAAGTCACAATACTCCTCAGCTTTGTTTTTTTTTTTTACTTTATATTTTCTTCGTGCCTAGGCTCAATGAGAGCTAGACTTATTTATTTTTTGTCCTGTCCTGGTGTCACAGTCATATATATATATATATATATATATATATATATATATATATATATATATATATATATATATATATATATATATATATATATATATATATATGTAAAATTACTGGGGGATATATATATATATATATATATATATATATATATATATATATATATATATATATATATATATATATATATATATATATATATATATATATATATATATATATATATATATATATATATATATATATATATATATATATATATATCTGCATACTTAACAACATGTGACTTAGCGTCACAGTAGATTGTTTTTTTTTTTATTTTGAAACATTTCTGGCAAAGACACATGTACCTCCATGTGACTTCTTCAAAGGATATATCTGAAACATGGAAAAAAATTGTAGCAACACTCTCCTAATACTATACTACAG
>JAXCGZ010020947.1:102500-105000 GCA_037179515.1 Halocaridina rubra | reverse complement strand
CACTAGGACTATGATATGCATGCATAAGAGTGTCGCTCATAAAATAGATATCACTGGGTCCGGAAGTACAACTGGGGAAGTTTCTTCATCCGGTCCCTTTTAGTCAGATCTTTTATTCGTATTTTACATCGGCGTTGAAACCATCTCCGTTGTCGTAGAATGTGACGACCTTAAGGCAAAAAAAAAAAAAAATGAAAATACTTAACAGTATGATTAGCTAAAAAAAAGAATAAGCATGAACAATATAAGATTTATTTTCGACTGTATGATTTTGGTTAAGAGGGGGATGGAGCTAGGATCTTTTATTTTTTTAGCAGAACATAAATGTTCATGTAAGCGATAAAGATTTAGGAGTAAGAGGTAATGTTGTTGTGCTTAACTATATATATATATATATATATATATATATATATATATATATATATATATATATATATATATATATATATATATATACCTAATGTAATTTCACTGTATAATAATAATAATAATGATAATAATAATAATAATAATAATAATAATAATAATAATAATAATAATAATTATTATTATTATTATTATTATTATTATTATTATTATTATTATTATTATTATCATTATTATTATTATTATTATTATTAATACTACACTCTGAAGAACATCCAATACTGTACAGGCAAATTAATTGCCCTAAACTCGTGAACGTTACTTGCCTGTGTACGTCCATCAGGTAAGAGGACTCTATACTCTCCTTGGGTAGTCTGTCCGTCACTGTTCTCAACATGGCTGAAAGCATTTCCGCTCTCATCGTCTTCAACGCCCCATGTGAAATCGTAGGGCATTCCTTCCATCTGTCGAGACCAACAAAAGTTTTAACACTTGTGTTATAAAGGGTAAAGAATTTATAATTTGATGTCATAACATTAAAAAAAAAATTTTATTCGTGTTGGGAATATTGTGTTCATTGAAACAAAAAACTTTTATGAAAAGCTGGACATTATTGCATTTGATATGCATGCTATAGTATTACCTAATTCTCAAACTATACACCTATAGCTAGTGATATATATCAATTAGATAGCGCATAATTTTGATATAGTTTAATTTTATAGTAACTTTTAAGTGTGAGAAATATTCTAGAAATAATAAGTGTGGTTAAAGGTCTAAGTTTTTAATAACTTACCACAACATCAACTACGCGATTGCTTGGTTCAGGTGCCAAGTAACTTTGTTGTGGTGGTGGTGGGGGAGGCTGAGGTGGTTGGTAGTCGTAGCCTTGGGGAAGTCCATAGGCAACAGAGGCAACCAGGAGAACGATTGCGAGAACCTACGTAAATGAAGCAGACTTAGGATTAGATATTAAGATTTTGTCGCATTTCGACATTGTGTAAAAAGATGAAACATTGATCTTAGTTTAATGGCGACTAGGTTTTAGAACAGGTCATATTTTGACATTCTGAAGCTAGAGTCTGCTACTGAACTCGAGACTTTTCCCTTTTCCGTCCTTGGGAATTACCAATGAGGGGACGTGACTACTGGCGAAAAGGAAATACGAACTCCCTCCTTGCATGTTTTTATTTTACAGATATGATGCTTTCATGAATAATACTTGTATATATTCTTAATAAGTCTTACACGTTATCGTTGCTCAAAGTATCCAAGTAATTGCATGAAACCAAATGAATATGTAAGCAATGTTTTTCTGCTTCAAATAGATAAAAAAAAAACTTTTCCATTACGAAATAGCAATTAGTAACTTTATTACAGGAGTACATAGCTTACTTGTACATTACTTAGGGTCTGTTAAATTTTAATATCAGATAACAACCTCAATACTCTTAAGAAAAATCTACATCTGTAGAACATAAGTCAAATCTTCATTATATACCATGAGTTAACACATTTGCTTCCTTTCTATATATATATATATATATATATATATATATATATATATATATATATATATATATATATATATATATATATATATATATATATATATATATATATATATATATATATATATATATATATGAACTACATATGAAGATTTAACTGATATAGTCTTATTTACATGGTTACTTGCGAGAAAATAAGAAACATTTTATGACATCTTATAATCTAAATCACTCATCGATTGTAGCAAAATATTTCCAGTATCGTTTAAGGGGATGATATCTAAGTTTGAAAAGGAGGATGTTTTATGGACAATCACTGCACTCTGCTCAAGTTTTGTTTGTCATTATGAACTCTTAAATTTCATAAATAATTGGACTGCTCTAGTGTGCTTGAAATGCACTACATTAGAATGGTATACTTATAAGTATTGTGAATTAATTAATGATTACCCTAATGTTGTAATTATAGTGTTTTAAATGCTTTGGGGACTTGATTTTTTTTTTGTATTGTAGTTTTATCTATTTTTTATTATTTTGATTTCGAAATAAAAAAATTTTGCATTGCATAAGTACCTATTGTGTCATGTCTATATTTACTATGTTAAACCACAATGAAAGAGACA
>JAXCGZ010020947.1:90000-92500 GCA_037179515.1 Halocaridina rubra | reverse complement strand
TGATGGAATTGAACAGACAACAACATATGTTTAATGTTATAATTCGAACACCACAACTGTTCATGTTGACATAATCTGAACAGTTTAGACTTTCCCTTTTTCTATAAAAGGATTGATTATATATATATATATATATATATATATATATATATATATATATATATATATATATATATATATATATATATATATATATATATATGTATATATATATATATATATATATATATATATATATATATATATATATATATATATATATATATATATATATATATATATATATATATATATATATATATATATATATATATATATATATATATATATATATATATATATAAGATAAAAATTTACATTTTCATATGTATATTATATACTTATAATATTTTTACTGTGTTTTCGTAAAGCTTTGAATGTGGACAATTGACAACATAATATTTGTTGTTGTGTCTGTTCGTGTAAATGTTTTTTTTTTAAATGTTAAATTTAAAATGTGATTGATAACAATACCTTTGTTAGGTATTTTTTATATAGTGTGCTGTTTCTGCGTATGTGCTCCTCTTGCTGAGAGAAATACACTTCTATAAACATATTAGCATTAAGCTTTGATATAAACAAAAGTGTTTTTTTTTTAATACTGGCGAAGTTTACTCTTCAGTAAATGCATTGTCTTTTTTTTTCTTTTTTTAAATCATACTGCAACATTTTAAGACATTTATATCTCTGTTGAATGCTCTTATGAGGGCATATGAAAGCCATGCTTTGAATTATACTGTGATATCTTGTTTTTATGTTCTTGAACAGGCTTCGATGTCGTTTATCTAAATTTATGAAGTTTTTATGATATCGTGGGCAAGAACCAATTAGTGAAGATGGCATGCAAGAGTTCCATCATTACTTATATGATGTCGTGGGCAAGAACCAATTAGTGAAGATGGGAGAGAAGTTTTGAGATTAGAACATGGCCTCTTGCCACGTCACGGGCTGATGACGTTACGGCATTCCTATTGCCGTTCTCTCCAATTAGGTACCCTTAAAATTCTCTTTTCTCTGCCTCTATGGAATACATGAAAGGATTAGGTCGACATCCGAACATTAAATTATTCGATGACACACGAGAAGTCATCTCGGATTCTGTTAATATCATGTCCTTTTTTCATGCGCTATATTTATTTCAGGCAATAGTATATGCGGAGAGTAATTGATAACGTAAATATCCTTGTATATATTTCATGCACAATTCTCATTTATTTTACTATTCCTTTTATAAAACATTTATGTATTTATTCTTGAACGATTCTCATCTCTAAAATGATAATAAGAGTATTTGAAACATGACTTGTAAGGCCTTGAGTACCAATGTATGAGAGAGAGAGAGAGAGAGAGAGAGAGAGAGAGAGAGAGAGAGAGAGAGAGAGAGAGAGAGAGAGAGAGAGAGGAGAGAGAGAGAGAGAGAGAGAGAGAGAGAGGAGTTATAAGAAATATAAGCACGACTTATCCTTTCCTACTTTTGCCATTTTCTCTATTTGGCGTGGAAAGCAGTTTAAAATGGTCAGTGTTGTATGTGGACATAGTCTTCTTTATGTGATGTGGTAAATGTCATACTCTAACAGAGAAGTAAATACAGTAAGATCTCTTCTTACTTCATCGAACAAGGAAAATTAAACACTTTCGGTATGTAAATGCAGCCATAAAGAAACTTAGCATAATCCTGTTTTCATTGAGTGATAAGAAATAGACGGAGAGATGTATCACCAAGAATGCATTAGCAATTAGAGTATTTATTTTTCTCACCTCTTTCATTTTCCTGCAATTGAAGGTCAGTATTGTAGTCTTGCATGGAGATGAGGTCGCTTAGGCCTGACCTTTACGAGTAAATTGGAATTCAAAGAGAGTTTCATGGAAATGAGACAAGCTCAGGTTGCTCCTCTCGGAGCAATATCGAGGGAATATTGGGGTCACATTCTTTGGGATACATTTTTGGGGTATGATATCTGACAAGGTACAAAAAAAACATAGTGGTTCTATACATGGTTGAGTAAGCAGATATTCCCACCAATGCCAGTTGTTTCACTACTTGCATTTAATTTGTGAAGTTGACTGAAAACTTATATCTATAATATCTTAGTATTCAGTAGTTCACCTCTATTAATTTCATCTCAGGAGTTTAAAGTATACCAAAACGTAGACTTCACCAGGTTGATATATGGGATACGATTCAGCGCACCTCAAGAGGATCATTACATTCTGTTACAGATCGCCAGTAAATACTTAATTGCCTGTTAATCTTATTGTTATAGGATCTTTTAAGTAACAGCTCAAGAGATGAGAGGCTCAACTGAAATGGTGAATCGTGGTGGTGAATTAACCCTGAAAAGTCATTATGGTTAGTAATGGTGGCTGTTGAATATGACGAGAGAGAGAGATGGGGCACACATTAAAGTCTCTCAGATTGGCTCTTCTTCTACCTTCAAACGTGTGCCCTTGTCTTGGCGTT
>JAXCGZ010020947.1:80000-87500 GCA_037179515.1 Halocaridina rubra | reverse complement strand
CTTTCCGTCTCCTCATCGGTTCCATTTTATACTTAGTGATACTTATCATACCTGTCCTTAAAACTATGGATTGAGATAGCATTAACTACCTCCTCGCTTAGCCAATTCCAATTATCAACTACTCTTACACTGAAAAAGTATTTCCTTACATCCTGCAAACAAGTTTTCTTACGAAGCTTCAAACTATGACCTCTAGTTCTAGAGCCAGCCATATCAAAATATCGATCCCTATCCACTCTATCATAACCATGAAGGAATTTAAAGACTGTCACCATATCCCCCCTCACTCTTCTAGCTTCGAGTGATGGTAAGTCTAATTCCCTCAGCCTCTCATCATAACTGAGATTGCGTATTTCTGGCACCAGTTTCGTGGCATGTCTTTGAACTTTTTCAAGCTTAGCTATGTGCTTTTTCAAGTGCGGATTCCAAAAGGGGGCTGCATATTCGAGTTTTGGCCTCACATAGGTTACATAAATATTTCTGAACATTTCCTTGTCCATGTGCCTGAAGGCTACCCTTACATTTGATAAGAATGCATATGCTGCCCTTACTATGCCATTTATATGTATTTCTGGAGACAAATCTGCCAGTATGTTTACTCCTAGATCTCTCTCATTTTCTGTCTCTTGAAGTTGTACTCCAGCCACCGAGTAGTCAAGCTTGGGCCTTCTTGCACTTGTACCCATTCTCATTACCTTACATTTTGAAGTATTGAATTTCATTAGCCACTTTTCTGACCACTCATGCAGATTATTTAGATCCTCCTGAAGTTCTCTACCATTGTTCTCGTTTTTTACTTTCTTCACAATCTTTGCATCATCTGCAAACATATTCATGAATGAATTTACAGACTCTGGTAGGTCATTTACATATACAAGGAACAAAAGTGGTCCTAAAACTGAACCCTGTGGAACTCCACTACTAACTCTTCTCCATTCAGACACTGAGTGTCTTACTCTAACCCTCTGTTTCCTTCCTTCTAAGTAAGTTTTTATCCATTCCAAAACATTTCCACCTATTCTAGCTATTGATTGCAGCTTCCTAATAAGTCTCCCATGTGGAACAGTGTCAAACGCTTTCTGGAAGTCTAGGAATATGCAATCTGCCCAGCCCTCTCTTTCCTGTAAGATTTGGCTTACCTCATCATAAAATTCTAATAAGTTTGTTACTGTTGATCTACCTTCTCTGAAGCCATGTTGCCTCACTGACAAAAAGTTGAAGGATTCCAAGTGATGAGAGATATGTTTCCTTAGTAGTCTCTCCATAACTTTGCAAACTATGCTGGTCAAGGAAACTGGTCTATAGTTCAGAGCCGTATCCCTCCTTCCCTTTTTGAAGATAGGTATCACATTTGCTTGTTTCCAGCATCTTGGAATCTCCCCCGACTCCAGTGACTCCTTAAATATGATACTTAGTGCCACTGATATTGTGTTTGCGCATTTTTTAAGCACATGAGGGGATATGTCATCGGTACCTGTAGCTTTATGAACATCTAAATCCATCAGTGCTTTGCATACCTCTGTGGCTGTAAGGTTGATGTTCTCTAATACCGGCCCTTGAGCTTCTATCACTGCAATCTGAGGGAGTGGGGTATTTTCTACTGTAAATACTGACTGAAACTCCTTGTTCAATTCTTTGCAGATCTCTTCATCCGTCTCAGTGATGCTTCCATCCGCTCTCTTTAGCCTTAAAACCTGTTCTTTTACCTTCAGTTTTCCTCTGATAAGGCTGTGGAAAAGCTTGGGATTTTCTTTAGCCTTCCCGGTGATGTCCCTCTCATAGTCTCTCTCTGCCTCTCTCCTTTTACTTAGGTAGTCATTTCTTGCTCTTTTGTAGGTTTGCCAGGCATTTATGTTTTTTCTCCTCCTATACCTTTTCCAGCATTTGTCTCTCCACTCCTTAGCTCTTTTACACCCATTATCGAACCATTTCTCTCTGGCATGAATTACACCTACTTTGGTGACAGGTATGCAGCAATCTACTATCTTCCCATATTTCTCACAAAAGATGTCATACATTTCTTGTACAGATTTGTTGTAAAATAAGGTTCTCCAGTCAATAACTGCAAAAAGGTCATTCATTTTGATGTAATCGCCTTTCCGATAGTTCCTCCTCATGTCCTCAGTACCTCTACTCTCAGGAAGAATATCTTCAAATATATACTCCATCAACAACACACAGTGGTCACTCTTTCCAATTGGTGGTTCATACTCATTTTTTTCAATATCCAACACATTATCTGTGAACACTAGATCAAGTAGTGATGGCTCATCCCCACCCCTGGCCCTTGTTGGTTCCATTACATGTTGGTGTAGGAAATTCCCTTGTTCGCAATCTAGGAATCTTGCCCCGAATGAGTCCTCACCACTGTGTGGGTCAAGATTTATCCAATCTATCTCTTTATGATTAAAGTCTCCCATAATCAAAATCCTACATTTTTTTTCCCGTGCCATGTTAACAACTGAGTTTATGACTTCAATAGTACCTATATGACTTTCCTCATAAACTTCAAGCCTATTTTGGTTCCTTGGTGGGTTGTATACAACAGTTATTATAATGCTCTCTGACCCAGTATTTATGCGAGCAACAAGAAATTCCTTGAACTCACTTTGTATAGCCAAGTTTATTTCTTCGACTTTAATCCTTTCACTTATGAGCAGTGCTATCCCTCCACCAGTCCTCTCAGATCTTTCAACGCTTAGTATTCTGAAACCCTTAGGAAAAACTGTGACACTGTTTATGTCCTCACTCAACTTAGTCTCTGTAATTGCTACTATATCTGCCTTACTGTTGTGAATCCTATCATTTAATTCTACTGCCTTACCAGCTAATCCATCAGCATTTGTGTATAACAATCTTAATGAGGCCACATCCCCTGATCTTCTGTCATTATCTTCTTTATCTCCCCTTTGTCTGGAAGAACTCTGTAATGAAAATTGTTCTTCTCTTCTTCATTTCTTTCATCATTTAACCTTCTTGCCTCTTGCAACTAGTTTTTGATCTTTCCCATCTCTTCCTGTGTTCTGTATTGTCTAATGAACACTTCTTTGAATTCTTGAAGGTCTTTTAGACTTTTTTTCTCAACAATAGTTCCCTACATGTTTCCCCTCTCTCAAAGGTTACTTTTGTTGGTCTCGGCTTTCCTTCGCTCGAATATTTACCTAGTTGGTGTATGTTTACAATATCCTCAGGACCACATACTACTCCAAGCTTTCTTATCAGGTCTACAACCCTAGCTTTATTTTCTTCAAGTCTCCCCTGCCATGTTGGCTCCTGGGACTCGCTTATGCCTGAGATTACCACTGTCTTCTCCTTATCAAGTGCCTGTCTGATGAGTGGGTTTGCCCTTTCCATCACAACGTCTTTCATTTTTTCGATTACTGTCTCTTTATAGTCAACTGTTTGTATGTTTTCCAGTGCCACCACCTTTACAGCCTCTTTTACTGCCACATTCCCCTTTAGTGCATCAGCAAAGGAAGTTTTCATGGCATCATTTTCCATATTCAGCTCCTGGAACTCTTTTCTGAACTGTTCAATGTTTTCCTTAATCTGGACATTTCAAGCAGCAATCTCGTCTCTCTCAGAAGAGAGCAGTGAACTAACATCTAATTCCTTTAGGTTGTCATTCAGCTGTTTGTTTTTATCTTCTTGTTTAGAAAGTCTAGATTCTAGTTGACTCTTTTCCCCTTCCAGCTTTTTTATTCTTTTTTCTAGTTCCTTTCTCTCCTGCCCTTGTGCTTTATTTGCTTCCTCCAAAGATCTTATTTGCTCTCTGAGTGTTTCATTCTCTTTCATTTCTCCATCCATATTCTGAATTTTATCATCAAGGCTTATAACCATTTCCTCTATATTCTTGATTTTCTGTTTGAGTCTCCTGATGGCTACCCCTCCTACCGACCCATGGAAGGGATAGGTTTGGGACAGAGATGGCGTCATTTTTATGTTCTCCCTCTCACAGAATATAGAAAGAAGACGAGAAAGAGGAAAAAAAAAAAAAACTTTTAATTAAGCTTCACACCGAATTTTTATATCTCCATATAAGTGCTATTTAGTGACTCAGTTTATCTCTTTTCTGGTAACACACATCTTAACTTAAAAACTTGACCATGGTAATTTAAGGATAAAAAGAAAAAGAAAAAAAATGCAACAAAACAAAAGTCAAACCTGAAGGAAAAATTCGAACCTGTGTCTGAGGTGGCACCCACCTGTTTCTGCTATATATTCTTCCTAACTGATAAACTCACTTGCTAACCAAGGTATGTTATCACAAGATTAGACTTTACATTTAACTCAATATATATACAAAATAAAAACAAAATAGTAAAAGAGAAAGCTAAAAGAAAAGCCAAAAAAAAAATGAAGAAAATAAGACAGCTGTACTACTTGGCAACTTAACTCAGTACTGTTGACAGGTGGATATTTGTTTTTTTTTTTACTTATTCAATTTGTGTGTGTGTGTGTGTGTATATATATATATATATATATATATATATATATATATATATATATATATATATATATATATATATATATATATATATATATGTATGTATGTGTGTGTGTGTGTGTGTGTGTGTGTGTGTGTGTGTGTGTGTATTTTTCTTAAAGTCCAACTGGTAGAAACACATTACTACTATAATCAAATGGCATACTTAGTGACCTTGATAAAATGGGAAGGGCTACCATTCGAGAGACGACACTACTCTCGCCTTGTTCCAAATGGCTCTAGCGAAGCACTGGATGTTGTACGGGAAATTGTATAGTTTTCGTCGAAGCACTACTTCATGAAAATACAATAATATCTTGTCATTCAGCACATACATCTAAAGGAGTGTACTCACTTACTCAAATTAGTTTTGATTTATACTCGCACCACGAGGCAGAGAACCACGTGCACTACCCTCTATCATTAAAGCATTTGAAGGATTATACACATGCACTCAAAAATACATTCACTAATAAACACAGCAAACACAAACACATATTAAGTATTCTACGAGGTCGCAAAGAAAGTTAACTCTATTTTTATTATTAATATAGGCACCTGATTCGACTTGTACGATGCTGGAAGAATGAATTGGCAAACCCTCTTTAAAATTCCCGAGACAAATTAGGAATAATTTAAGGCGTCTTAAAGACCGTTGTTCAATGGAGTTCAATTGCTGTTCAAAAACCGTAAAATGAAGTTTGAAGTTTTATTATATATAAACGGCCAGTTAAACGATGTGTTTATTTTTATGGGTCAATAAATTACCTGACTTCGGATGCATAATACACAAAAGGGTTAGGACGCTATCCAGTCTTGCGCCGAAAGCTACATATATATATATATATATATATATATATATATATATATATATATATATATATATATATATATATATATATATATATATATATATATATATATATATATATATATATATATATATATATATATATATATATATATATATACATATATATATATATATATATATATATATATATATATATATATATATATATATATATATATATATATATATAAACATATATATATATATATATATATATATATATATATATATATATATATATATATATATATATATATATATATGAGATGACTACTGCTCTTCAATTAGCAATCCTGATCAGGTACCTAAGAGTTGTTGTGATCAAAACATCGGGAATGGAGGCATTCCTTCCCTCCTCTATCAAAACTTTTCCTCTCCGCACTCCTTGGTGTGACCATGCCTGTTCCATGGCTACTCAGGAAAGGGATAGGGCATACTGATCATACAAAGCCTCTCCTTCTGATTTAACTCGCTCTGCTTTTATTAAGGCTAGAAATCACTGCAATGCTCATATTCTAAAGTATTAATAATTTTTTGAAGAAGGATACTTGATGGCTTTAACTCATCTCCCATTGATAAATGTCTCTTACCTTTAGCCAAAGACCTCTCCAAAAACTTCTGTAACTCAAGAGTTTCCTTTCTCATTTGTCCTGATAGTTCTATTATTTGCTTTCCCACTGACAATGCCACTCTCTTTGGCTCTCATTTTTCTGCCAAATCTTCTATAAGTGATTCCAGCACACCTATCCCTCATACTTTATCTCTCTGTAGCAATATGCCCTCCCCTATTCTTTCTTCACACACAGTCTATAAGCTTCTTTGCCCTGTAAAGACGAACAATGCATTTGGACCCGATGGTATCCCTGCAAAATTCCTTAAGGAGTTTGCAGATAAGCTAGCTCCCATGCTTTGCCATCTATTTCGCATCCTTCTCTCAACGAGTATCTCTTCTTCATCCTGGAAGCACTCTCTAGTTCAGCCTGTTCGTCAGGAGGGTGATCATTCTATTGCCTTAACCTCTGCAATTGCCAAAGTATTCAAAATATTATTCAATATTCACCTCATGAAACATCTTGAATCTAACTTGCTTCCTTCCCATCACTAGTACAGCTTCCACGAGGCAAGATCCACTGGTGACCTCCAGTCCGATCTGTTTCAAGTATGGTCATCTGAAGAAGCATGAAAAATCCTTCATCGTCACTCTTGATATCTCTAAGGCTTTTGACAGATTATATCACAATGCTTTGTTGGCCAAACCTCCTGCATATGACTTTACTGCTTCTCTCTGTTCTCTGATTTCCAGTTTTCTTTCTGACTGTTTTATATCTGTGATTGCTGATGGAGCAACATTTAGCTCATTCCGAAATACCAGTGGTATTCCACAAGGCTCTGTTCTTTCACTTACTCTGCTGCTTCTTTTCATCAACGATATTCCTCAATCCCCATCTCCCTCTCTTCCCGACATATTTGCCGACAATTCTACCCTTCATATTTTCCTCTACCTTCTCTTTGCAGTCTTCATCTGCTGCTCGTAATTAGTCTCGTATCACCATTTCTTCAACACTCAACTCCGAACAGAGAGTATCTGAGTGGGGCACCCAAAATTTAGATAAAGTTAATGTCTTTAAGACACAGTTTCTGGCTATCTCCTCATCTTCTTGTCCTCCTTATATCCCTAATGTCTACGAAACTAAAGGAATTTACCCACTTAATTTTATTAACTTATTAGGAATTCAGCCTCTAACTTGTCTTGGAGGAGTCACATAATTCAAATTTCTAAATCTCCACATAAAAAAATTGGGGTTCTGTTTCGTTTTCTTCATTTTTCTTCCTCTATTCTTGGGTGATTCTTCTAATACTTATCTCCTTGCTAAAGTTGAATCAAAGGCAGTCAGACTCGTCAGTGACCCTTCTTTTACTTCTAATATGGATGCTCTTTCCATCGTTGCTCTGATGAGTTGGCGATTTGCATCCCTTCTCACAGGTGAGGCCGTGTAATACTCGCCGAATGGTCTCATCTCACAGGTACTGTGAAGAGGTTTGTATCTCACGGAATAATCGATGCAATCACTGCTTCTTTTCTTCCGCCGCCTGACTAGAACTCCCTTCCTCCTTCTGTCTTTCCTAATTCTTGTGATATATCCACCTTCAAAAGTGGGTC
>JAXCGZ010020947.1:67500-72500 GCA_037179515.1 Halocaridina rubra | reverse complement strand
ATACAGACAGAAACAGATGGTAGTTATTCTTGACATTTATTTATCTTATTTTTATTGAAAATGACTGAGTCCCTGACCATTTATTTATTCTTCTGCCTAGAACGGGCAAAATTGGTCTGCTTCATGCTATTTTATTTATTTATTTATTTATTTATTTATTTATTTATTTATTTATTTATTTATTGTTATATTTGCATCATATTTTTACATATCGGTTTTATGGACTTGTTGAATATTTATCTTAATTTTATTCAATGTTTGTTATTCTTGTTTTTTTTTCCGCTGTTTATTTTCTTTTAATTAGGGCTAATTTTCGAAGACAGTGGAATCTATTTTGTGGTCAGTGTTCAAAGTTTAATAGCTCAATTATCTTCCGACTCGTATGTACTTGAATAATGATGATATTCCTTCTACTGACACCTCTGCTACTACTTCCAGATTATTATTAATTTTTTTTATTTACTTTTTCTCTATCATTTCACCTTATTCTACTTTCAAGAACTAAATCCTCAGTGTCTAGACGTTTTATATTTTTTATCTCTACTGTAGGACTTTGTTCCTTGGAGTCAAAACAGTACAGATCTTAGCAAAGAAAAGGAAATTCGACATCGTAAGCTCGTACGAAAGCAACCCTTTGGGTCTTGAGTTTATTAGCCATAACTTCGGCATGTTTTTAAAATAAATTTCTGGTTTTGGGTGCATTTCCCTGATGTTTTAGAAATAAAAGGAGTGAATGATCCTTATTATTCAGAGTTGCTAACTTGCTCAGATAACTATCATCTCTCTCTCTCTCTCTCTCTCTCTCTCTCTCTCTCTCTCTCTCTCTCTCTCTCTCTCTCTCTCTCTCTCTCTCTCTCTCTAACAGACATAACTTGCTTGGTGGTGATGACTTGATGGCAGTGAAATTTTTTTTTCTCAAATAAGACTTTGAAGCCTTTTCTAGTACTCTGAAATTTGTCAGTTTGTTACTGGTTTTGTGAAGTAATACCGTTTCCAGTAAGTGGTTGAAGGACAAGCTCAACTACTATATCCTTGCAGACTTTTTTTAATACCTTTGTAGTTACATCCTTGTCTTCGTTATACCTTCTTTATACTAATACTCCTCTTGGACATACCGTAATATGATATTCATCAGAAGACTCTATTTTGGCACATGGTGGGTAGACCCTTAATTAGCAATTGTAGATCCACATATATTCCAAACTATACAAAAGCGGTGTGAGCTGTGCGAGTTTCTACTTTTGCTATTGTAGTCATTATTTTATTAGTATTCTGATATTCAAGTTTGCAACAAGTGATACGAGAAAGATGGGATGGTATGATGACCGGGCCGATTGGAAGAGCCTGACGCAGACTGACAGGTCGACATAGACCTACCAGGTGGATTGTGGTGAGAAGACAGATTGAATATTTCCAACTGGGCCGATTGGAAGAGCCTGGCGCAGACTGACAGGTCGACATAGACCTACCAGTGGATTGTGGTGAGAAGGCAGATTGAATATTACCTCAGTTTAGCTCTAGTCATGCTAGGCAACTTCTGTTTTGAAATTTGGGATTGAAAGACTGCCCCCTTTATCTTTGAGTCTGCTTCTCCTCTCTTTATGTTGTCAACACTTTCACATCTATATTGATACTATGTTTGGTATTAGCATTCTGATATTCAGGTGTGCTGAGGTGGGAAGAGAAAGATGTTGCAAATTTTGTTATGGCAACAGGTCTACTTCTAGTCTTTATTTCAACTGATTTTATTGTTATTGTTTTTTCTGATTTTGCCACTAATGTATAGGTGTGTTTGGTCTCTATAAGTGAGAAAGTCTCTGTATTGTGCAAATCTTATTCTATGTAACAAAAACATAGTCAACGACAACAACAACAATTACTACTACTACTACTACTACTACTACTACTACTACTACTACTACTACTACTACTACTACTACTACTACTACTACTACTAATAATAATAATAATAATAATAATAATAATAATAATACTACTAATACTAATAATAATAATAATAATAATAATAATAATAATAATAATAATAATAATAATAATAATAATAATAATAATAAGAATAATAATACCGTTGCTACACTTTTAGTAGTTTATATGATTATCTCTCATATATTCTAAATTAAATTGACCTTACAATAGGAGTATATCATGTCACCTTTGAAATTTTAAGGGATTGCCCTTCATGTGGTTGGTAATCTGTGTAAAGTCAACAAAATCACTGAATGCACCATTCGGTTTGTGTGGTCTACACTAAAACACGAGGACGGGTCCCAAGAGTTAACAAATATGTATATTTTTTTGTTTCCGTTTGGGAGCCGCAAGACCGAGATTTTTGCTGTTATAGGGGCCATATATTTCGGAGTTGCCATTCTACCACAGACCGAACCATCTAATGGTATACTCATTGAGATTGCTGAGATGAAAATGGCTGCTTGCAATGCACATGAGGCATCACTACCCTTTCTTTTTCATCGTCAAACATCTCTGGGGAAAAAGTTGCACAAGATGCCATGGGGATTCAAACTCGAGCCATTTGGGGTTGGATCCAGGCGCGATACCCACCTTGCTGCTAAAGGCTGGTATTTCAGGATTGATATATGTATACCTATGCTCTTACCTAAACCCAGGGTGCAAATGTCTCCACAAATAACCCGTCATTCTTTTTGTGTACTCACTGGTGCCAGCTGAGTATGAATAGGCTAGTAGACTACAGACGTCACTTTTGTCCTTCCACATCCTCAACGTAGCAAAGTGTCTATTTAACGTAGTCTGGTTCCTGTGGTATGGCAAACGAATCTTGACCCCATTTCTGGCTTAGTGTTTCCAAAGATCTGCCATCAGCAGCTGCGATATAGTCTTGAGTATAGTACTTTCATCTTTTGTAGAGCCCATGGACTTCCTTATAGATATTTTCATTATTTCCCTACGTGCTGTTGTTAAGGCTCGAACTGTGGTACTAGCGAATATCATAATTAATTTAACTTCAATTCAGATCAGTCATTAAGTCATGAAGACGTGAGAGTTTCCATTTGATTATTTATAACAAGGACGAGTGACTTTGATCCGTATGTAGCCTAACCTTGATTCAGAATAAAGGCGGAATTTTTGCATTTTATTCCCACCAACATTTTGCCGGTCAGCATAGTGGGCACTGGGCAAATAACCTTATTTTTCTGGGCATTCTGTCTACACTTCCTCTTGTGACTCGAATGAACCACAATGAGCTAAGCAGCAAAATTCTTTTTTAACGAAGGGCTGCTTTTATTTATTAACTTTTTGTAAGCATTATTTTGTAAAGAGTTACATTTTATGTAAAAACGTGGTTTTTAGTATAAATAATACTGTAAGCGATCTTAAAGTACTATTTATGATATTTATTCCAGTATCTTAATTTTAAAACTAGTCTTAGATTATAAAATATCCTATATTCTATATCAATGGTCCATTTTTTTTTGAGAGATGCCATTTTTCATAGCTAAAATAATTGAAAAATAAAATATTTTTTTTTCTATGTTGAAAAGTCTTATTGTCATAAGAAAGGTTTTTACTTCTATATTTATAAAAACAATGTTACTTTTCTTGTATTGTATCCTGATATTCTAGGTTAATGAGTTCTATATTGATGTAGTAAAAACAAATCATCTCATTACAAGTGATATGGAATGCAACTCAGCTGTTACTGTCACAATTGAAGATTGTTTCTTTTTACTGCAAAGTGCATAATGAGTTTGGATTAAATAAGTTCATTATTATAAAATTGTATTCTCATTTCTTGTAAAAAAAAATTCAAGAAGAATGCTAGTGCTTTTTAGTGTTACTTGTTTGATGTGGAATACATATTAACTCTAGTGATCATTACTGGTTCTTTTGCTCACCGAAGTGTTCCTAATATGAATGATACTGGATTAATATGGATTATGTGTCGGCTGTTATTTTAAGACTTTCTCTTGTGTTACTACAACAAGTTTCCTTAAAAAATGGCTAGTTGTTGAGTTGCTATGGATGACGAGCCAGTTATTTTATGGTGGGTTTCTTGTTTTAATACTGCCATGATTTGAGTTTATTGATTGTTGGTAAGATGGTATGCACTAGTCAGCTGTTATTATGACTAGTTATCTTGATTTGCTGTTAAAAACATTCATATATTGGGTGTTACTGGGCGTACTATAGATTATAAAATATTTTTTTTTTCATTACTGATTCTCCTTTTTTATTGGAACTGAAGTTTATTGATTGTCACAGGTATGGAACATAGGTCAACTTTGTTTTTTTTTTTATAACGAAATTTATTGTATTACTAGAGTAAAATTATCATTACGTCATGGTTTAAGCAGCATTCAAAACAGGGTTCGACTTCACTGGTGCGTTATTGTACTTGAACCAGTTTCATTAAAGGGTGGTTTACACGGTCAAACGGTTCGTCGAACGCGGTTCGACAGACAAGTGTTTGAAGTGATGTTCGAACGTGTGAACGGAGTATTTGGTTGTCGAACACGGAACGTGTTCGACAACCAAATACCCCGTTCACACGTTCGAACATCACTTCAAACACTTGTCTGTCGAACCGCGTTCGACGAACCGTTTGACCGTGTAAACCACCCTTAAAATTGTTATTATTTGGCACCAAATGGTAATCACAGCCACAAGTTTCAGTTTCGGGATTGCTTTATGGTTTATAAATAAAAAAAATAAAACTTATTATCTAGCCGGCTTGTGGTTGAAAAAAAAAATTAAGTTGTGTCTTTTTTCCAAAAATTTTCATCTTAGTCGTGATTTTCTGTTATAAGCCTTTCATCCGGTCTTCCCGAAAAAAAGATTGCCAACCCCTGTTCAAGTTAGTCTTGAATACATATCAGCGGTTTAACTACTGTAGTTATGTATTTACAAAGACTAAAGCATTCACTTTCGTAACTATTATTTGATTGCTGTCGACTGTAACTTTTTTTTTTTTTTTTTTTTTTTACCTACTTATTCCATTTACC
>JAXCGZ010020947.1:50000-57500 GCA_037179515.1 Halocaridina rubra | reverse complement strand
GACCATATATATATATATATATATATATATATATATATATTATATATATATATATATATATATATATATATATATATATATATATATATATATATAGATATATATATATACATATATATACATATATATACATATATATACATATATATACATATATATACTTATATATACATATATATACATATATATACATATATATACATATATATATATATATATATATATATATATATATATATATATATATATATATATATATATATATATGTATATATGTATATATATATATATATATATATATATATATATATATATATATATATATATATATATATATTATATATATATATATATATATATTATATATGTTTTTACTCTTTTCCTGCTCGCCTGCTTTGCTAATTTCCTCAGTTACACATTCGAGGCTTTCTTATTCCATCCTTAATACTTTGCTCCTTCCATCGAATTATATTTATTCATGTTCTCCTCAAGACCTTCAACCACAATATAGAGTATTTTCTGCGTTAACCTACAATAATATTCAACGTCTAGGTTTTAATAAAGCATAAACACAGTCAACGAAATTGCCGATTGTAATTTGTGTTTTTGTTGAATGTGTGTATGTGTATGTTCGTCAGTCAGTCTGTCTGTCTATCTTTCTGTCTGTCTATGTGTGCACTGGTGGGGAAACAAAGAGTGCATCCACGTTTTAGTATCCGGTAAAACAGGTAATAAAGAAAATGGGAAGCCGAATAGAAAACGGTGTGATTGAGATTTTCTTTTTACTCCTTTAGAATTTCTTTATTTAGCTTTATGAGAAAAGTGGTGCATGCATACTGGAATTAAATTAATGAAGGAATAATGGCATACACCGACATCTCTTTGATATTTTCTTTACAGATGAGTTGCGAGAGATGTTGCTCCACCAACAAGCCCTCTCCCATATAGTAGTGTGCTCATTTAGCCTTATGAGATAAACTGGTCTACCATTCGAATCTTTTTCTTGTGTGTGATTACCTAATTGTGATTACCTAATTGTGTTTACGGGTGTGTGTGTGTGTGTGTGTGTGTGTGTGTGTGTGTGTGAATTCGCATGTGTGTGTGTGTGAGTTCGTATTTGTGTATGTGTGTGTGCGTGTGTGTGTGTGTATAGATTAGTATATTTACTTTTGGCGAAGAGAAACTCAACAAACCACAATTGGAAATCGAACTCGGGACCAATTTGGTTGGGAATTAGGCTCTATGTGCACTTTTAAAGGATTCAAACAGAAACTCAGTTTTATAGAAACCTAAGTTTATTATATCACAATGTTTGCGTGCTTCATTGAAATCAATGCCTAGTAATATAAAGACTAAAGTGTTTATGAAATAAATAGAAGATATATTTGGAAAAACGCCCCATAACTTTTAAATCGTAAATAGAATGATGATGATGACAATAATAATAATAATAATAATAATAATAATAATAATAATAATAATAATAATAATAATAATAATAATAATAATAATAATAATAATAATAATAATAATAATAGTGTATGGACCATCTAGTACTCCTATTTATTCTGTTAATGCTGACAAATAAAACAAATATCACAGAATATTCTATATCAACATTATGGAAAGCATTTCAGTGTGCATAGAACCTGCTATACAATATATATTTAATATAGGCGTAGAAATATTGTCATAGTCTTTCGTGCATTACGAACTACTTTTGTAAGAAGAGAGGCACTCAAATGCATAGCGTACATGTCATAGGGCAATACCATTCGAATATTACTGTAGCACTTTAAGGAGTAGTTGTAATATAACTTTCTAGTATTGTCAGAAACCGTTCATTCAGTGCCTGGAGAATTCAATACAGTGTTCCGGTTTTTATAGATACTTGTTGCTGATACATATCAACATACATTAAAATTGACATATTTACCGATAAATACTCTGCTTTAAAACATATTTTCTGGTGTTTATATTCTATTTGAAATTGCGCATAATGTGAGAACTCATACTATTCAGCCTCTCGCTCTTTAAAAAAAAAATACATGTTCCCCAAAACATTACTCGTACGTAATATCAACGTTGAAACCTTGACCTTCATCGAAGTATCGGACGATTTGCAGACGACCGTCGGGGAGGAGTACCCGGTACTCGCCGCGTACCTGCAATTAGTAACTTGAGTTAGACCTGGTGTATAAAAGATTTTAATTTCAGTTTTTGCTAGTATATTGCATAATAATAATAATAATAATAATAATAATAATAATAATAATAATAATAATAATAATAATAATAATGCAATACAATAACGCATATTTAAATGTCTTCAAATAATCTCCCTCCCTTTTGGTGGGTTGGGGAGGGGGGTAAAACGGAGATAAATGGTCGCAGTGGCGTCCCTTTCTCTGTGTCGTATCAGGATGATGCCCCAGTTCCCTCTCTTAAACAACCTCTGTTGTCTAGTGGACTAAGCTGTGTTGCTCTAGACTAGAATTCACTGTTTCGATTCCCGACAAGAAAAGGAGATTATTTGAAGAAATAATAATAATAATAATAATAATAATGATAATAATAATAGTAATAATAATAATAATAATAATAATAATAATAATAATAATAATAATAATAATAATAATAATAATAATAATAATATTAATAATTAAATGCTTGAAAAAGTTATATTTAACAACTAAGTACATTTTGATATTGTTTTATGTGTGTGTGTGTGTGTGTGTGTGTGTGTGTGTGTGTGTGTGTGTGTGTGTGTGTGTGTGTGTGTGTGTGTGTGAGAGAGAGAGAGAGAGAGAGAGAGAGAGAGAGAGAGAGAGAGAGAGAGAAATTTGATCAAAATTGATTTACTGCACTGAATACACAAATGATTTATGATTAAGACAGTGTTTTGTTCTAATCATTTCGCAAATAATAAGGTCTTGAGTTGAGTGATATGAATGTGACTTACGACTTTGCCATCGGATTGCTCTTGATGCGAGTACTGGTTTCCCGAAGGGGGATCATTAACCCCCCACGAAAATTCATACGGCATGCCTCCCATCATGGCCGTCGTTGTACCGCCAGGAGGTGCAGGAGTGGGTTGGGTGGGGCGTGTCCCTGGAGGCGGTGGTTGGGTATTGTGTGTTCCGTTGGGTGGTCGTTGGGTGGGGAAGCCGGTAGGGCGCTGTAGGTAGGCAAGTAAAAGCAGAATGAGAGTTGATCTTGTCTGCAGAAGTTGTCAGTATTATTGCCTAAGCTACTTTATATGCATGTAAAAGTTGATAAAATTCATAATTATTAAACATCAACCAGGGTTCGTAAAAAGAAAAACAAATATTGCAATGCCTAAATTTTGTTCTTACTATATTTGGCCAGGAGCGCGTGTATATATCGCGAACACTTGGTTTTTACTGTACTGGTAACTTGTAAACTAAAATGGTGATGAATTAGAAGTTTGGGGTATATAAATTTGTGCAATTTGTAGCGTAAGAGTGTTTTTGATTACCTTTATAAACCCGACTTATCTTCATATAGCCTAATTTTGTCACGTGGACGTACACACAACTTGAAAATGAGTAGCATTTCGTTTTTGTTTTGTTTTATTTTGCAACCATGCTTCTTTATTATAAATTTATTTAAATGCTTTAAAAACTTAACCTAAGCTTGTCCAGCCTTACCTAACCATGTGCGTATGTACATATCTTATTCAGAAAGTGTGCAGCATATGGATCAGTGGTAAATTAAAACAGAAAGAAGTGCAATTTTTATCATATGAAGTTTTTTTTTTTATAAAAAAAAAAATTGTTTTTGAATATGATTGCATTAGACTTACTACTGTAACTCCCGTTGAAGTTGCTGGGTAGCCATAGAGACCTGAAGGTGGTGTAGGTCTAGCTGTTGTTACAGGGAAAGGTGTTGTAGGTCTGACTGTAGGAATGCTAGTAGAAGGCCTGAATGTAGGCCTGGTTGTGAAAGGGGTAGTTGGCCTGGTTGTAAATATGAATGGTGTTGTTGGTTGCGTTGGTCTGGTTGTGAAGAAAGGTGTTGTTGGTCTGGTTGTGAAGAAAGGTGTTGTTGGTCTGGTTGTAGGAAACTGAGTAGAAGGCCTTGTGGTATAATAATGGGTTGTGGGTCTGGTTGTGAAAGGTGTTGTAGGCCTGGTTGTGAAAAATGTTGTTGGGAATGTAGGCCTAGTCGTAGGCACCGTTGGTCTGGTTGTAGGAAACTGAGTAGAAGGCCTTGTGGTATAATAATGGGTTGTGGGTCTGGTTGTGAAAGGTGTTGTAGGCCTGGGTGGGAAAAATGTTGTTGGGAATGTAGGCCTAGTCGTAGGCACCGTTGGTCTGGTTGTGAAGGAAGGTGTTGTAGGTCTTATTGTGGGCCGTGTTGTAAATGGTCTCGCAGTTGTAGTCGAGGGTGAATTCTGAAATACAGAAAAAAATATACATATATTTTCGTTGTTTTATAAGAGGCTTCTGAGGGAGAAATGTTGCTCTGTCGTTTTCTAGCCTCGTCAACTTCATACTTATTGATGACATCTTTATATATTTGGCAGGCCAGTGATGATATATATATATATATATATATATATATATATATATATATATATATATATATATATATATATATATATATATATATATATATATATATATATATATAAAGGACTAGATCAGGCCTGACATCGAGGGAGTAGCAGTAACAAAAGGGTCAGTGATCGCCTCTTCTACGAGAGCTCCGAAGGCCTCATGAGCATCCTAAGCGGATATGACAGCAGGCCATGGCTTCCTGCAAACCGGGCCAGAAAAAAAAATATTTTTATAGTTCCATCAAATATGTGGCGGGACAATAGTGCTCTCTGTCGTTTCTTAGCGTTTAGCAAGTTAGCTGCTTGAACCGATCGCGGGGTGCTTGGAAGGGCATCTAGCATTAATTCCCCAATTTCAATGTCTGTATCCACCCCCATACAAATGAAAATTATCAGTGATACAGAAAATTAAAAATAGTACGCCAACAGTATTGGAATGGTGGCGTAACCTATACTGCAGGCATTTCAAATTACCCGCCTTATGTAGGCTTGTCCTTTAGGTATTCCTAACGTAATAGCCCGAAGGAATACATCGTTGATATAAACCCTTCTGCATCTTAAAGAAAGCAAAACCAACTAACCCATCGGAAACTATGTATTTTAGCGTCCGGATATCACTCACCGGTGCGACTCGTGGTGTATATCTCTGCCAAAATCGCTTGGTAATGAGTAAGAGAACAAGATGACACTCTGGTAAGTAGAATCTTTCACAGTAGTAGGCTCAGTGCGACAGTACACATTGACATGTTAATATGGTTAATATTGGAGCGAAAGTCGTCCGAGATTGGGATAGGGATTAAAATGCCCGTACAACATTTTTTCTAAATATAATTTATAAATATATGATTAAAAAAAGAAAGGATTATTTGAGTACATCTTGTGGGCGGGGTGGGGCGTTGGCGTGTCCTATCAAGCATTGGACGCGGTCAGATCGTGGGCGATGGATCAACTGGGCGAGAGTAAATGGACTAAGAGAGAGAGATATGAGTCAGTAAACGTGGGTGAAGATGGGCGTTGTTTACACCTAGTCACGGTCAAGGTCATGAGGATATAAAACTCTCACTAAGATTTAAAAAAAAATACTAATATTATCAGTATACAGTATATATATATATATATATATATATATATATATATATATATATATATATATATATATATATATATATATATATATATTATCAAATAAGCACATTACATATGTGAAAACATGAATCATTTTTTTGCCCCGACCGGGACTCGAACCTAGGACTTATGATTACTAAGTCAAGGCGCTACCACTACACCACAGAAGGTTAAAAGGAACCCAACCTTATAGCTTATATCTGCTATACTTAGGAATGAACGCATTCTAACTGAATGCCACTATGTTCATATTACAGATTCCCCAACCTCACTCGTGGCTTCATTTTAGCATTTAATTCAATTCCCAATCTCATTCGGGCCATGAAATTATCAAATAAGCACATTACATATGTGAAAACATGAATCATTTTTTTGCCCCGACCGGGACTCGAACCTAGGACTTATGATTACTAAGTCAAGGCGCTACCACTACACCACAGAAGGTTAAAAGGAACCCAACCTTATAGCTTATATCTGCTATACTTAGGAATGAACGCATTCTAACTGAATGCCACTATGTTCATATTACAGATTCCCCAACCTCACTCGTGGCTTCATTTTAGCATTTAATTCAATTCCCAATCTCATTCGGGCCATGAAATTATCAAATAAGCACATTACATATGTGAAAACATGAATCATTTTTTGCCCCGACCGGGACTCGAACCTAGGACTTATGATTACTAAGTCAAGGCGCTACCACTACACCACAGAAGGTTAAAAGGAACCCAACCTTATAGCTTATATCTGCTATACTTAGGAATGAACGCATTCTAACTGAATGCCACTATGTTCATATTACAGATTCCCCAACCTCACTCGTGGCTTCATTTTAGCATTTAATTCAATTCCCAATCTCATTCGGGCCATGAAATTATCAAATAAGCACATTACATATGTGAAAACATGAATCATTTTTTTGCCCCGACCGGGACTCGAACCTAGGACTTATGATTACTAAGTCAAGGCGCTACCACTACACCACAGAAGGTTAAAAGGAACCCAACCTTATAGCTTATATCTGCTATACTTAGGAATGAACGCATTCTAACTGAATGCCACTATGTTCATATTACAGATTCCCCAACCTCACTCGTGGCTTCATTTTAGCATTTAATTCAATTCCCAATCTCATTTGGGCCATGAAATTATCAAATAAGCACATTACTTATGTGAAAACATGAATCATTTTTTTGCCCCGACCGGGACTCGAACCTAGGACTTATGATTACTAAGTCAAGGCGCTACCACTACACCACAGAAGGTTAAAAGGAACCCAACCTTATAGCTTATATCTGCTATACTTAGGAATGAACGCATTCTAAGGTTGGGTTCCTTTTAACCTTCTGTGGTGTAGTGGTAGCGCCTTGACTTAGTAATCATAAGTCCTAGGTTCGAGTCCCGGTCGGGGCAAAAAAATGATTCATGTTTTCACATATGTAATGTGCTTATTTGATAATTTCATGGCCCGAATGAGATTGGGAATTGAATTAAATGCTAAAATGAAGCCACGAGTGAGGTTGGGGAATCTGTAATATGAACATAGTGGCATTCAGTTAGAATGCATTCATTCCTAAGTATAGCAGATATAAGCTATAAGGTTGGGTTCCTTTTAACCTTCTGTGGTGTAGTGGTAGCGCCTTGACTTAGTAATCATAAGTCCTAGGTTCGAGTCCCGGTCGGGGCAAAAAAAATGATTCATGTTTTCACATATGTAATGTGCTTATTTGATAATTTCATGGCCCGAATGAGATTGGGAATTGAATTAAATGCTAAAATGAAGCCACGAGTGA
>JAXCGZ010020947.1:32500-37500 GCA_037179515.1 Halocaridina rubra | reverse complement strand
AGATATATATATATATATATATATATATATATATATATATATATATATATATATATATATATATATATATATATATATATATATATATATATATATATGCATATATATATGCACACACACACACACACACACATATATGTATATATATAATATATATATATATATATATATATATATATATATATATATATATATAATATATATATATAGTATATATATATATATATATATATATATATATATACATGTGTGTGTGTGTGTGTGTGTGTGTGTGTGTGTGTGTTTGTATGTGTGTGTGCACCGTCTGACAATTACAGTTGCTCATGGGTACTAGTCACTAGCTCTCATAGAACCTCATGAGCTAACTCCCTGTGAACGTTGCAATTTTGATGAAGACTCATTGTATATATGGTGTGAGTTGTAGAACAGTATCTCTGTGCGATATTCTATATTTCATAAAAGTAAAAATGACCTTATCTTCATCTGTCATGTCCCTAATAATAAACTAGTTTAATAATTTGGTTGAATTGGTATATTTTCCTGAAATTATGTATAGGTAGCATTGATTCTTTTGAGAGATGAGTGTGGGGGTACTTAACTCCCATCGTTGCCCACGTGTACTCAGTATTGTCTGAGTGAGTGGCATTCATGAGTAGATGAGACTGAAAATATACATCGTGCTATGCTGTTCACTCGTACGTTCATTCTTTCTCCTGCAGTTGTACTATTCATTTTAGGGTCCTTAATTCTATAAGTTTTAATGGAACCATTTACACAGTGAAAAAGAAGCCAGATACCGTGCAAATATAACATAATACTATTTCTTCCGTTCTGCAGCCTTGTCTTGCACAATATTTTTTTTTTTTTTTTATGGAATCTCCTATTAAATGCTTGAGATATTAAATAAGGTATCTTATAAACTTTAAGGTACTGAAGACGAAGGCAGATCTTAACCAGTCTCTCACTCGCTCATCATCTGGCAAACCATATGTAAGAAGCAAAATTACGCAATCCAGCACCAGGAAACAGTTGCTTTTCATCATTCACTTTGCTCTTGGGAGAACAACACATTCTATGTTTTTGTTTGTTTGTTTATTTGTTTTGTTTTTGCAATTAAATGATTGTGGTTAGGAATACTTTCTGGTTTTTTTTTTAGCTTCAATTTCATTATTATCTTTTTAACTGTAATTACTTTATTTTGTTAATTTGCAAAAAAAAAAAAATCTTTATTTATTTCCTATATTTCATTTCCTTGGTCTTATCACAGAGAAATTAATAGGCATTTTTTTTAACGCGAGAGCTGCAAAACCCACATTTCTTACACTTAATGAAGCTCTAGTTAATTAAGACACTGTTCCTCTACTGGCCTAGCGCGTGCGATGTTGCAGTCACTATGTTTGCTGAACGAGCAGGGACCAATACATTGAAAAGACTACTACCTTATAGTCAAATAGTCAATGTGTACTGTAGATAGTTTTATCTGTAGCTAGTTTTTCATATTTTTATTATCAGTCTATTGTTATAAACAATTTCACTGTACCTAAGGAAAAACGCTTGTGTCTGTGTTTGTGTGTATATATATATATATATATATATATATATATATATATATATATATATATATATATATATATATATATATATATATATATATATATATATATATATATATATATATATATATTATCGAATCTCACTTTCGGTTGCTATGCATTCATATTATTATATTCTATTTATTTAAAGCTATCAAATGTGACTTGAAATGTCCTTAAATGTACGTATCTTCTGAGTACCTTTTCTCTAAAGTTACTATTTTTTTTTTATGAATAGAGAAGTTCTTAGCCAATAATAAACTAAAGTTCCTCTCTTATCATTATAGAAATATTTTAATAATTTTTTTTTTTTCAAGAAAGGGATATGGAATTGGATATGGGAATGCGTGTATCAGCTGTCATTGTTTTCAGCATTTTCTTCACTTGAGACTTTCTGTTAAAGTGTTTTTGGCTGCCTAATAACAATTCTGTTTTTAAGTTTATCTCAAAAGTTTCTTTAGAATGAAATTGTTATACCTTTCTTTATCTTTTCCTTAACACTAACTCAGGATCGATGTTCGGTTACGAACCTTTCAATTTTTATTTTTTATCAGTTTTAATGTCCGTATTCAACTGAAGAAATCAAAGAAGAGATTTCAAAGATAAGGCCGATGTTTTAGTATTTATTTTCTTTTTTAGATGTTCAATTGCAGGATAGGCATATGTTTGCCTGTGCTCGAGCATGGGCTCATAATACACTAAAGGGGGGTTTACACTGTCAAACGGTTCGTCGAACGCGGTTCGACAGACAGGTGTTTGAAGTGATGTTCGAACGTGTGAACGGGGTATTTGGCTGTCGAAAACGGAACGTGTTCGACAACCAAGTACCCCGTTCACAAGTTCGAACATCACTTCAAACACTTGTCTGTCGAACCGCGTTCGACGAACCGTTTGACCGTGTAAACCCCCCTTTAGATTCATCAGTGTTATGAGGTAAGAGATACCGGACTCCTCAAATGAAGTTTTCACATGCTCGATATGATTAAATTTAATTTTTGCGTCACTAATGAATTCTATTTCCAATAAATACTGTTTATTAATCGCTCATGGGTGATGGCTAATGCCATAGTGCAAACCTTTCATATAGGAGTTCTTTTTCTCTTGGGTGGGGGATAATAATGCTGCCGCCGTGTTTCCCTGCGTGTTTTGAAAGTCAACTAAATGCGGGCGGAGCGGAAAGAATGGGAATCCCCTCTGTATTTTTTATTCTGCAATGAGTCAGAGCACACTGGGGTATTGGTAGTATGTTTGTGAAAAGAATGATGTACTTGTTAGTAATGAGTGAAACAAAGTTTCAAGGTGAAGGTGAGGTGCATTTTGGGAGTGTGGTTGGAATGGTATTTGGAGTCTATAGACAGGGGGCGGGGAAGAGAAGGAGTGGCCCTGTTGGTGAGTTAGGATTTTAGGAAGTGTGTGCTTTAGTGAAAGGAATCGCCCTCAAGGGTAATATGGCTTAAATGAGATTTGGCAGCGAACTTTGGGCTTTTGTGAGTGTGTACGATCCAGGTAGTGAGATGAGTGAGGAGGAAAGAGAAGATTTCTAGAATAATTTGAACAAGTGTGTAGACCACTTGGGAAAGACTGTAAATGTGGTGTTTATGGGAGACTTGAATGCTACATTAGGAGATGATCCAGAGGATGCTGTAATTCGGAAGTATGGTGTATCTTCATCCCCATGGAGCTGAGAGGCGTGTTGAATGTCTAAGCTCTGACTCGGCCATCCAGCTTACAAAGGGAGGGTGGCTATTGCATATGCATATATGTGTTAATGAAGAAACTTACACGATTTAAATATTAAAATATCAGCAAATATTACATTAGATCAAATGAAACACAAACTAAAAATATGTAAGAAGTAAATGAAATTAACAATAAATATATTATGCATGTGATTTCTGGACTTTTCTTAATTATATATATATATATATATATATATATATATATATATATATATATATATATATATATATATATATATATATATATATATATATATATATATATATATGTATATATATTTATCACACTGATGTTATTGCCCGTTTTCTAGTAATTTTGCATTAAAGAGAGGAGGAAAATAGATCATGGATAGATGGATATGCACATAGAGATTATCAGGAAAGTATATATATAGACGGATAGATAGGTATATAGATAAATACAAAGATATATAGGTAGATAATAATTCATAGAGCACGATATGCATATAGATAAATTATGTATAGACAGACAGATTATCCAAGAGGGAGAAATAAGTACATTGAGCTTGCAAGAAGAGAGAGAGAGAGAGAGAGAGAGAGAGAGAGAGAGAGAGAGAAGAGAGGAAGAGACGAGGAGAGAGAGAGAGAGAGAGAGAGAGAGAGAGAGAGAGAGAGAGAGAGAGAGAGAGAGAGAGAGAGAGAGAGAGAGAGAGGAGAGAGAGCAGAGGGAGAGAGAGAGAGAGAGAGAGAGAGAGGAGAGAGAGAGAAACGGGAAACTGAAAAGAGCATTAAAAAAATAAAATGAGGAAAAGACAGGGAAAGGAGAGGAAGATTACGAGGATAGTGAACTGAAACACAACATGGTGTAGTAAAAAAAAGTGGGGAGAAAAAATGAGGAAGTATGAGGAAGGAAAATTTTGAGAGTCCAAGGAGAAGGTGGGAGTCCAAATTGGAAGATCAAAAGGGGAAAAGAAATGAGGGGAAAATAAAGGTTTATGAAATAAAACTGAGAGGAGTAATTGAGCAGGGAAATCAAGGGTAGGAAAAATAAAACAGATAAGAGGAAAGGGGGCAAGAAGACTTATTAGCAAGGAATATAGAAGCGTAAGAGAGAATGGAAGACTTGAAGATGAAGGGCAATGAACGAAATAAGAGGCAGAAGAAAATGCAGGCTAATGCTCAGGTAGATACGAGACACTCATAAAATGAGAAGCTCGCCAAAAATATTATTTATCACTTTTTGGAATGAAATTAAATTTGTAGGAGGGAAGTGTGGAACATAGTAATACAGAGTATGATTAGTTATAGATATGGGTGATTATCATTAAGATTAAATATATATATATATATATATATATATATATATATATATATAATATATATATATATATATATATATATATATATATATATATATATATATATATATATATATAACCAAATAAGCACATTACATATGTGAAAACATAAATCATATTTTACCCCGACCAGGACTTAAACCTAGGACTTATAGTTACTAAGTCAAGGCGCTACCAGCTACACAACAGAAGGCTGAAAGGAATCAGACCTTATAGCTTATATCTGCTATACTTAGGAATGAACGCATTCTATTTGAATGCCACTATGTTTATATTACAGATTCCCCCAACCTCACTCGTGGTTTCGTTTCCGCATTTAATTCAACTCCCAATCTCATTCGGGACCAACA
>JAXCGZ010020947.1:25000-27500 GCA_037179515.1 Halocaridina rubra | reverse complement strand
GGTTAGCCACTTGATTTGTTTCACGTCGTCCACATTTCTGAGACATAATGGAAGTGTTTTCTCACAGGCCAGGAGCAGTGCTTATATTTGGTATATGTTTAATTATTTCATGTGTGTGTGTGTGTGTGAGAGAGAGAGAGAGAGTCAAATCAAATCAAATCAAATCAAATCAAAACATTTATTTCCATTTTGTACAATGGTTATTCAACATTAATAGTAACTTATAAGTAGACATGTAATTAAACTAATAAATAAGAGGGTTAGACATATAGTTAAATTAAATGTAGCTTTCATAGAAAATAATAATGCTGTAATAAAAATGTTAACAATAATGTTAATAATAAAGTAGTAAGTATACCACTAGATACAGGATCGTTATTATCGGCATCATTTCCATATTTGTTTCCTTACAATGAGAATAATTAGTTCTTAATGAGCAGCAACTATTTGTCCAAAAGAAAACTATATAGTTTGCCTTTGAAAGCTGTGAAGGAGGATGCATTTTTAAGATGCTCTGAAATATTATTCCAGAGTGTTGGCCCTTTGATAGTGATCATCTTTGAACCTGCTTCTGTGTTTGTTCTGTGAATAAATAGCTCACTGCTCTGTCTTGTGTTGGTTCCCCTTATATCCCTGACTGTTTTTAAATCAAATAGCCAGCTAGGATAATGATGGTCCAAAATTTTGAATACAAAAACATAAATAGCATAAGCGACCTTATTTTCTGCCCGCAGCCACCCAAGTTTATTGAGAGCCGGTGTGATGTGGTCATATTTTCTTATTCATCCCAGGGCAACTCGAGCTGCAAAATTAATAAGCTTCTGTATTCTGTTTATCTGAGTCTTAGTGGTAGATCCCCAAACAGTTGTGCAGTAATTAATGTGACTTAGGGCTAGAGATTCAACAACAGTTATTCGAGTGGTAGTCTCAAAATTGTCTTTTATATGTGATAAGTACATTAATGTTCCTGTAACCTTTTTGCATACCTTATCTATGTGGGAATCAATCAACATGTGGTTATCAAAGTGAATTCCTAGGTTTTTGACTGTTTTGCTAGGTGTGATAATATTGTCGCAAAAATTAATTGTTGTGTTTTCTGGAATTTGTGCTATGTGGAACCTTGAACCAATAAATATGCACTGTGTTTTACTTTCGTTAATTAACAGCCCAATTTCTTGGAAATAGGTTTTAATTTTTGACAGAGTGTTTTCTGCTCTTAAAATTAGCTCTGGGAGGTTATTAATATCACCACTAAGGAGTAGTTGAGTGTCATCTGCATATTGTACGACTAGACAGTCAGAAATGAAAGAAGATAGATCATTTACGTAAATGGAGAAGAGGATAGGACCAAGTACTGATCCCTGTGGAACACCAAATGATACATCTTTTGGCACAGAGATAATGTTGTTAAGACGTATGGACTGTTTACGATTAGATAGATACTCGCTAAACCAGCTTGGATCAATATTTAAGTTAATACATTTACTTAAAAGAATTTCATGGTTTACACTGTCGAAGGCTTTTGATAAGTCTAATAAAATTAGTAAAGATATTTTTTTCATATCTATATTATTATATATACTATTCGTAACTTTAAGCAGTGCAGTTTCCGTCGGGAGTTTTGGTCTGGAACCATGTTGGCTAATCGTTAGTAGTCTATTTGATTCTAAATATGACATAAGTTGGCATGCAACAATTTTTTCTAATATTTTAGAGAAAATGGGTAGCAGGAAAATGGGACGATAGTTTGTCACATCTTCTCTGTCCCCCTTTTTATGCAGAGGTATTACATGTGATATTTTCCAAGAGTCAGGAAACTTTTTAGTAACAATGGAAGTGTTCATAATAGTTAGAATATAGGATGCAATCATGGGTAGAGCATCTTTGATGAACTGAAATGGTATACCATCTGAACCATAAGAGCCAGAGTTTCTTAGGCTCTTTATGGTAAGAATTAGGGTAGCACAATCTATAGGAGTTAGCTTGAAGTACTCTCTTGTGTTTTCATTGGAAGAATTGTCATTTAAGCAATTACTCATATTCACTGAGTTGATGTTTTCTTGAGTTTTTTCATATGTATTTTTGCCAACGTTAGCAAAATAGTTATTAAAGTTATCTGCTTTGTCTTTCAACTCCGTAATATTTTCATAACTTTCTGAGGTACTCTTTTCATTTGGTATCATGCTTCTTATCACTTTCCATGTTGCTGCTGTATCATGTCTAGAGTCATTAAATTGTTTTTTTGTAAAAGTCTTTTTTACTTACACTGATGAGAGATCTGACACGTTTCTTTTCTGTTTTATAACGTTCTCGGAGAGTCATATCATATCTATTCATTTTTAGCTCTTTTTGTATTTGATTTCTGATTTGCATTGCCTCTTTGATGTCATTAGTTAGCCAGGGGGCTGAGGGGCGGGTTATTTTTCTTGTTACAATGGGTGTACAACTATCTAAGCATTCAAGGAAGACTTTTGTTAAAATCTCAACTTGCAAATCGACG
>JAXCGZ010020947.1:0-5000 GCA_037179515.1 Halocaridina rubra | reverse complement strand
AATTAATAAATAACCTAATTAATTGAATCATTTGGAATGCCTGTCCTTACATATGTCAATAGCTGTGTCCGTCATGTTCTCTCTCTCTCTCTCTCTCTCTCTCTCTCTCTCTCTCTCTCTCTCTCTCTATATATATATATATATATATATATATATATATATATATATATATATATATATATATATTAAATGAAGACAGTGCTGTTGAAATCAATTTCTTTTATGCCTATGCCGAGAAAGGCTACTTATCATCAATTTTACAGAATACTTTTTTATATATTCATAACGAAAACCTACTTTTTGAGCTGTCTGCCATCTCATTTTAAAATATTCATAGAATTTGCAAAATATATAAAATTGAGCTTGTGCAAACCAAATTACTTAAAGATGTGTGTCAAACCTTGTAGCCTTTGGCATTCATCTCCCTTCACAAAAATCAGTAGCTGTTACCGTAACTCTTTTTTATTCATGAATCATTATATAGAGAATGTGTTTAGAGCCAAAGTATCTAACAATATCGCTCATTTTAGTTTTCATAGCGAAACCCTATAGCTAGCTCGCCGTTGGAATGCCAAGCCTTTCATAAATCAGAAGGTATTTCCGTATCTTTTTTTTTTTTCAGCGACCGAGTGCTGGTCATGTTTTGAGATCAGTGACCCTTTCCTTAATTGCCTAAAGGCAAGATAACGACAACCCCCCTAGACCTATTCCTGCACGGCCAAAACATTCTCATAGGCCTAGGGTGGGATCATGTGCCTTGTAGCTACCAAATGAGGCTTTTAAACTATTTTTTCACTTTTATCATTTTGCCAGTTGTCAACAGTTCTTATTATACAGCAGCTCTTAGACTGCAACAACCACAATCTCGCTAAAAATAATAATAATGATAATGATGATAATAATAATTAAAGTAATAATGATAATAATATCAATAATAATAATAATAATTATAATAGTGATAATAATAATAATGATAATAATAATAATAATAATAATAATAATAATAATAATAATAATAATAATAATAATAATAATGATAATAATAATAATAATAATAATGATAATAATAATAATAATAATAATAATAATAATAATAATAATAATAATAATAATAATAATAATAATAATAACCATGATGATATTAATAATAATGCTGATGTTAATAATAATAATGATAATAACAGCAGCAGTAGTAGTAGTAGTAGCTGTAATAGTAGTAGAAACAGTACTAGTAGTAGTAGGAAGTAGTAGGAATGATAGTAATAGTGGTGGTAATTATATTAGTAGTAACCACTACTACTACTATTATTATTATTATTATTATTATTATTATTATTATTATTATTATTATTATTATTATTATTATTATTATTATTATTATTATTATTATTATTATTATTATTATTAAGATTTTAATTATTATTGTTGTTATTATTATTATTATTATCATTATTATTATTATTATTATTAATATTTTAATTATTATTATTATTATTATTATTAATAATAATATTTTAATTATTATTATTATTATTATTATTATTAATAATAATATTTTAATTATTATTATTATTATTATTATTATTATTAATATTATTATTATTATTATTATTGTTATTATTATTATTGTTGTTATTATGCTTATTATTACTATTATTATCATTATTGTTATTATAATCATTATATAAAATTATAATTTATATCCTTACGCCTGAGGAAATTTTTTATGATAATTATATATTGCTGACATCAAAACTTATGGATTAATATTTTATTTTGAGAATACTTTCTTAACTTCATGTAACTTACAATTAAACCTCAACTTAGCATATTGTGATAGAATTTGCTTTAAAATTGTATAACCTTTTGCTTTAAAAACAAAATTAGAATATCAACAGCATAGATAATTAAGTATTATTTTCGGATTCCATATAATCTTTTTAACTGACCAATGTTGAGTTCCAAAGGAATTAATATATTTAATACAAATTGTAGTCCTATTAAAGTTTGGTATTTACTTTTAATTCTACACCTTTTTAAGCTTCTAATCTCGACAAAGAGCTATAGAAATATTTACAATAACATTCAGTACTTTATGGAATTGCTTTGATTTTATAATGATATCCTATTCATTTCCAAAGATTGAAGTCTCTTTTGTTACCAAATACATTCATTATAAGCTCTCTCTCTCTCTCTCTCTCTCTCTCTCTCTCTCTCTCTCTCTCTCTCTCTCTCTCTCTCTCTCTCTCTCTTATAGCTCAAGATGATAAAATGCCGATAAGAGCGATCACATTGTATTTGTTACGAATATATATATAATATATATATATATATATATATATATATATATATATATATATATATATATATATATATATATATATATATATATATATATATATATATATATATATAAATATATATATTTATATATATATATATATATATATATATATATATATATATATATATATATATATATATATATATATATATATATATATATATATATATATATATATATATATATATATATCTTCTTCTTCTTCCTCTATTTGCGTTCCCATTTTCATATGGGGTCGCATCTCTTCACTAGTCGTCTCCACTGGTTTCGGTCCATCACTTGCTCCTCCCCCAGCTGTCTCTCTCTGAGATCCTCCTTCAGTCGGTCCTTCCACCGTAGTTTAGGTCTTCCTCGTCTACGTCTGCCCTCCACGTCCATCTCCATCACTCTCACACCCACGTAGTCTTCTTCTCTCCTCTTCACATGACCGAACCACTGTAATCTCCTCTCCTGCGCTTTCGACGACGCCTCCACCACCTTCACTGTACCTCTGATCCGGTCATTTCGTATCCTGTCCTCCCTCGTCACCCCACACATCCACCTCAGCATTCTCATTTCTGCGACATCTATCTTCCTTTCTTGAATCTTTTTCACCGGCCACGTCTCTGCTCCGTACAGCAACGCTGGTCTCACAACTGACTTGTACACATTTCCTTTCACTCTAGCACTGATTTTCTTGTCACATAGCACCCCTGATGTTCTCTTCCAGCTGTTCCACGCTACATGGATTCTATGATCAATCTCTCTCTCTAGGTCTCCATCCTTCGTTACGTAGGAGCCGAGGTATTTGAAGGCGTCTGCCTTTGGGAGCTTGTGGTCTTGCATGAACAGGTCGCCTCCTTGTGTCACATTGCACTCCAGGTACTCCGTTTTCTGTCTGCTCACCTTCAGTCCGTAATCCTCCAGCAAACCCCTCCATAGCTCCAACCTCTCTTCCAATTCTTCACGGCTCTCGGAGACCAAAACAATATCGTCTGCAAAGAGCATGCTCCATGGTGCCTCCTTTGTCACTTCCTCCACCATCACATCCATGAGAAGGTTAAATAGATAGGGGCTAAGAGCTGATCCCTGATGGAGTCCAACTTTCACCTGAAAAGGCTCTGTAGTGCCAACTGTACTTCTTACTCTTGTTGTGGCTTCCCTGTATATGTCCTGAACTATCTTGACATACTTCTCCTTCACTCCCTTCGACCTCATACTCCTCCACACCTCGCTTCTCGGGACCCGATCATAAGCTTTTTCCAGGTCAATAAACGCCAGGTACAGCCCTCTTTGCTTATCTCTATATTTTTCCATTGTCTGCCTCATTGCGAATACTGCATCCATTGTTCCTCGACCTTTCATAAAACCAAACTGCTCACTACAAACTTCTGTCTCCTCCCTCAGCCTTTTATCCAACACTCTTTCCAGCAGTTTCATAGTGTGAGATGTTAACTTAATTCCTCTATAGTTGTTGCAACTCTGGATGTCTCCCTTTTCTTTGAAAATCGGTACCATTATACTATCTCTCCACTCGTTCGGGATAGTCTCTTCCTTCATCACCATGTTCAGGAACTTTGTCAGCACCCGTATCCCTTCTTCGCCCAAACTCTTCCATACCTCTGCAGGAATCTGGTCTGGCCCTACTGACTTTCCATTTTTCATCTTCTTCAACGCTTCTCTGACTTCCACCTCACTCACAGGGTCTACCTCTCCCTCCATTCCCACTCCTCCACCTCTTCGTATTCTTGGATTTTCCTGATTTAGAAGTTCTTCGTAGTAGTCCCTCCACTGCATTTTAATCATGTCGGGGTCAGTAAGCACTCTTCCGTTCTTATCCTTGATTTGCTTTATAGATGTTAGGTCCTTTGTCGATCTGTTCCTTTCTTTTGCTAACTTATAGATTCTCTTCTGTCCCTCCTTTGTTTCAAGGTTCTCATACATATCCTGCAGTGCTGCTGCACACGCCTGTGCTACAGCCCTCTTCGCCTCCTTATTTGCATCTTTCAACATAGCTTTACGCTCCTCTGTTCTTTCCTTGTCGTAAGCTTTCTTCATCTCTTTCTTCTTTTCTATCTTCTCTTTGCAATTTGAGGACCACCACCAAGACTCTTTTCCGTTTCTCGGCTTCTTTCCAGATGACTTTCCGAGGACTTCCTCTGCCGTACTCCTGATCACTTCACTGTTCCTTTTCCACCACTGATCCACCTCCTCTGCCTCTTCTATCCTTTGTAGTGCTTTCCTCTTGAACTCCTGCCGCACCACCTCATCCTTGAGTTTCCACCACTTGATCCTAGGTTCTCCCCTCTCGACTCCGGTCCTCCGCGTCCTTACAACCAGCTTCGCCACAACTGGGCTGTGCTGCGCTCCCACACTCTCTCCTTGTAGTACTTTGCAGTCTTCCACTTCTCGGATGTTTTCTCTTCGATACAGGAGGAAGTCGATTTGACTCTCTCTGGGACCACTTCTGTATGTCCGGTAGCTGTTTTTCATGAAGAACGTGTTCAGGATCGCCATGTCAAATGCTATGGCAAAATCCAGCACGCTCTCCCCCTCCTGGTTTTTCACTCCAGTACCTTTGCCTCCATGAACTCGTCTCACTCCATCGTTGTCATGTCCTATATGCCCGTTTAAGTCGCCGCCCACGACACACCTTTCCCCCGGCGGGACCTCCCTC